>JAQFYM010002142.1:0-25810 GCA_034694785.1 Agrenia bidenticulata | reverse complement strand
GGGGGGGGATTATTTTTTGCGGAGGAAAAAAAATAAAAAAAATACTTATTTATTTACCATTGTATTTCTTTTGTACCGTTTTTTTCTAATCATAATTAAACTAACTTACATCGACAGTGGCGAAGCCAGGATTTTTTTTACCGAGGCTTGTCAGTGATTTTTTAAAATTTTGGCTTAAAAACACGATTTAAATTGACAAAAATCATAATTATTTTTTTATATAAATTTTCAGTTTAAAATTATTTTATATTAGGTTTTTTTGTCAAAAAAATCTCTGCACAAAAGTAGACTCCCTCATTACATTCAGACGCAACCTTTTAAGCAGAAGGGAGGGAGGGGGGGGGGGGGGGGGCGGGGGCGCCCCTCCTCTGCCCCCACCCCTTTTCCCTTTGGATACTCCATTGTATATAGAGAACACATGTACCTGGCAACCAATATTAATTTGCTATAATTGCGTCTATAATCCATTAATTGCCTTAAATTCAAGATGTCTACAAAGATGCTGTCAAAATTCCTTACAACACGGTATATCACGCGCAAGATAGAGATATCGGCGAAATCGCATAAAAGCTGCTCCTGGAACCTTTTTCGAGCGTTAAAAACGCAGTTTACATCACCTTAAGGTAAATATATTTATATTATGTGTTTAAGAGTCCCACGTGACAGCACATCATGATGCTACAGCATTAACACGACATAACGATCCGCTTAAAAATACACAATATTAACCGATTATATTCCTGTAGATTTAAAAGTCAGAAAATAGTGGATCTGTAATAATAACTTTTTTTACTTTTTTATGTAACCAATTATTTGGTTAAAAAATGTTTTTTAAATGTTCTTAGGTTTAGACAATAATAAAAAAATACAGGCCCAGTAAAAATGTTTGTTTACAGTCATAATTTTTGTTATGCTAACATTTTGTTTTTCGTTAGAACAGACCAGTTAAGTATTTTGATATATAGTTAGAACATCAAAAGTGAGTCATATATTAAAATAATTTTTTTTTTATTTGAGTACAAAAAAACAAGTTATAGATGTTGTGACCGTACTTGCGATAGTGCCTTCGTGTATGCATGATAAAAACAAGACATTTAAAAGATTATTGGTTGCGATTTAAAGTGCCTAAGCTTCGGTGACATTTGTTGTTGCGTTAATATTTTCAGTTGTTGGTGTTATATTTTATAAAGAACAGCAACTGAAACTGCAATGCATTAAAAAATAAAAACACTGAATTAAAACACCTTTTATATTTAGTGTAAAGATTTTTTTTGCCACTAATGGAAAAAGATCTAATTCTAAAATGATATAACTATGAACTTGATGTCTTTTTCGTTTTTTTTTGTATCGCAAGTGATTGCCGACTTTTGTATTTATCTAGTAAAATGTTTTTGCCGATTTTTACAATGTTTACATATCAAGTTTATGCCAGCTTGTATGTTCTTATCAACTATTATTGTACATTATAGATTAGGTTTTATTGCTTTAGTTCACAGATAATCTCGGCTGTAAACAACTGCATTTACGCATTTTCTACGTGTTTCACGTACTGGTTTGGGTCGGGTCGGATTGACCCTAGTGCTTTTTTTTTTAATTTAATTGTTGGTAAATGATGTTGTAGGCATAAAAAAAGGAAGCAACCTTTTTTTATGACGAAGATAAAAAAAAGCTATCTAAAAAATATGTAATTTAATTTAACTATTTTGGAAATTGGTTAAAAGAAAATATAATTTTGGTGTACTGCTGACTTTTTTACGTACATTGAAGTATGTTTTTTTGTTTTTTTTTTTCGTTTAAAGAATATTTTTACAAGTACGATTTTTGCAAACATTCTTTCATGTTACCTTTTAAACTTTTGCGGGTTTCGAACATCATAACACTCATAAATTATGTTAGCAATATTTTCCTGTATAACTTGCCAACTAACACTAACAATTACCATAAAAGTGTAATAGTATTACTCATGATTTACATGTATAATTTAAGTGGTACCGATAAAAATTCAATGCTACAATTCAAAACTTAGTTACATCTAGTAAAAAAATAAAAATGGCTGTTTGCCGATTATCGGCATTTATAATTTGCATTTATGCATGACACAAATTAAATATATTCTGTTTGCATTTTTAACATGTAAATTGTTGTAATCTTATCCTCTGTAGTATTTGCGTTTACTGTTTTCATATGAAAAAAACGGTAAAAACTGCAATTCGGTCAAAGATGTAGCGTATCCAGTTGTTAATACAGTTTATAAGTCGTGGGTATGCAATAAAATATGCCTGCCATATTTCATGAATTTTTGAATTAAATAAGCATTTTTTTACCAACCCTTGACACTGGAAGGAAAAATAAATTGCATTAAAGTACTGGAAAATGATGCTAGGTACCTAAAGAAAATTTTAAGTTGTTTTTCTTAAAAATACCATACGTTTCTGCTACTACAGATACCAACTGAAATACAAGTATAAGACCGATTTGCCTATTGTATATAAATCTACTAACATATTGTTTACAAAACAGCAACAAAACGCTGGCGTATCAAACAACATTAAAGCTACATATACTGCTAGTGTCGTTCTTTTATATAGTAAAATGTGTAAAAAAGACATAGGCTTTTTGATTTATAGATGTAACTAAAATTTTTTTGGGCAAAAGAAAAAAATGAAATGATGCTTTCAAGTTGTTTTTTTACCATGATATTGATATAAAACTATGTTTTTTTTTGTTATCAAATTAAAATTAATTTCACATAGCCAAAATATTATAATAACAATTAAGAGCTTAAATGCACATTTTATTGGCACACACTTATATTCATAAACATTGATAGCTTTTTTATATGAAAAAAATGCAATTCCTGCCCAAAATATACGTAAAAATACATTTTTTTCTTTTTTACTCCCCACACCTAACCAAAAAAAATCTGTCAAGAAAACTTAAACGTTTAATTGGTACGTGATTACTACATTACCGTAGATATGCGTTTTGTATAATTTTCCAACGCCTAAAAATCCTATAATATCACATAATGTTTTTTAAGTCGCAATACTTATGGTCATAGTGCTATGTTCTAACTATATGTTTATACAAAACATGCTCTTGGTTACGTAAATACATTCGATGCAAGATATATGTAGTATTTTAAATATAGCACGCTTGCCTTACGTGTTAGTTTTATTGTGAACAAAAAAAAAAGATCAAAAATGGTACTTACTTTTCTACTTTTATTTTTTATTTATAAATTGCTTTTTTTCTGTAACCGCTGTTGTACCTTTCTAATCAGATAGAATCTTCTTTTAATGGAATATTGTATATCTTTTCAGCAACCAATTATCAACCACCACGTCGATCTTATAAATGCGAGACATTTTCGATTTGTTGCTTACGGCACAACATATCGAAAAGGTGCCGCCTAAAACACATCACTTATTCATGTCCTCGCCACATCAAAAAGAGGAAATTTCTGGATACTATGTCAAAGTATCCAACATAGTATATACGAACTATAACAATTTCAGTTTTATGAGAGCAAAGTTTAAGTATGCAGGTTAAAAGTTGATTCATTTTAAGTTGTCTTTTATGTTTTTTACATACTATAGAAATCCTTCGCTACGCAAAAAAAGTAAAAAGAAGTATCGCTTAAGTTTGACATGGTTTACCGTTTTCTGTGTGGCATGTGTTCCTTTTACAAAATACAAGCATGCCATATAAAGACCGTTTTTCTTTGGCCCCGTGTAAAACAAACAGTAAGTGTATTCGAGAGTCCCGGTTTTTCGTGTATTCTAAAATATAACGTGGAATTCTAATTTTTCCGAAGCAATAGACTTGTATTGGCAATTTTAATCTTGGATTTTCTGTAACATGGTAAGTAAATATCTCTTTTTTTTCATAAAAAAATCTTTTCATAATAGGCCTTTTTTGCAATACAACTAACGAAATAAGAATAGTTTAGTCTGTACGTTAGGTACATTTGGTATATGTTTGCTACAACACATAAAAACATATATATTATCGATTAAACTTTTTTTTCTTGCGTGTTCGTGTCTAAAGAAAGTAAAAGCCAAAAGCAAAAACATCTATAAAATAAAAGAAATGTACTCTTTAAACAAAAACTATACCTTATGATTACTTTTTTATATGTTTTATTTATTGTGCACTGGATATTTTAATAAAAGGAGTTTGTCTTAATTTTTTAAGGGACTGCGTAACAACCGTAACGTGCACACGTCTAACCATGAATAACAAATCTGTATATGTTTTGAAGTGTTGCGAAATACTTGATATAATATATGCTGCATTTTTTAAAAAACAAAAAAGGCCTATATTGTTTAGAAATGCAATTTGAAATTACTAAATCATTTTTTTATCTAAATAAATTTTTACTTTCTGTAAGCAAACGTCATTATTTAACTGCAGATTCTTTTAGATTTCGAGTATTATTTTTATTATTGACAAAAAGTATGTCTTCAAATAAAACCACACACACGTGCAAAAAAAGATCTCAAATTTTCCCAAACTTTTTTTAATGTCAAGTTAAAACAAACTTAAATATTTTTATATTTTGAACATAAAATGAGTTTTTTTAATGTTTATATTTTAATTATTAATAAAAAGAGTCATGTAAGCGTATACTATACAGTTCTCATGCGCAAACCGTATGATCTAATTTAATTGTTGTATGTTTACGGTATATCTGGCCTTTTAGAGTATGTTAATAAGAAAAAATAAAAAAAATTATTTTTTACTTGCAAGTAATTTCGCACTAATTTTCTATTTTTTTGCATTTAATTTACATAATATATTTTTTTATACTTTGGCATGCTTAATAAGCATTGTTAGTATTTTAGGTCAAAGAAAAAAAAATGTGTAATCTGCTTCATTACAATAAATATAAAACAATCATTTTTTTTGCAGTGAAAGCTCGTAAGGTATTTGTATACATAAATAACAGTATCAAAGCTTCAGGACAGGTTTTTTCTAATGCCAAAAGTTTTTTCCTGGGTCGATTTTTTGCATGATATTTACATACGGTATGCGGGTATGTAGTCAGGGATGGTATCTGGTTTCTTTCTAAACTCACAGAAATCATAAAATTATTTTATAACCCTTAAAAAAAGACGGATTTTGCAAAGATTCGGGACATTTTTGTGCATGCAGTGGCGTAGCTAAGAATTTTTTGTGAAGGGGCTGCAATTTTTTTTTGTAAAAACATAAAAAAAACCAAAAAAAAATTCCTAAAAAAGTAAATTTGCATTTTTTTATACAGAATAAAATTTGCCCTTTTTTTTGTACAAAACAAATTATAATTTTTTTTTTGTACAAAAACAGATGTCGAATTTTTTTGTAAAAACAGTAAATTTGCAGTTTTAACGTTATTTAAAAACATTTTTAATATCGTTATTTAACGTTTGTAACGGCAAATAGTATTTAATAATAC
This sequence comes from Agrenia bidenticulata, assembly GCA_034694785.1. Taxonomy (NCBI): domain Eukaryota; kingdom Metazoa; phylum Arthropoda; class Collembola; order Entomobryomorpha; family Isotomidae; genus Agrenia; species Agrenia bidenticulata. The sequence goes on along the minus strand of JAQFYM010002142.1, from coordinate 20,373 downwards.
AAGGCATTGTTAAATTTGCGATCAGTGCATTGTAAATATTAAGAAAACAAAATTATTATAATTTTATTTAAACTAAAACACTGCTTGATCCGTTATATACTAGCCTAAGTATGTTAAAATTGTAAAGCGCATTTTTAAGCTTTTTAAAAAATACAGTTAAATTTTATCAATATTTTTTTATATAAAAAAACGTCAAAGCAGATGCAATTCTGGTTGTTTTCCTTTTACGCTATATCATAGCTACAGAATCCCTAATAATATGACAAAAATATATAAACGTGGTTTTAAAGTAAAACTTCTATAAGTGACAGATAGTGTTAACAACAAATTAATTCGGAAAAGGCATAGGTCAAAGAAAGAAATACAAATACAAAAAGAAGCAATATATTAAAACGGTCCAATTAATTCAATCTTTTTTTTACAGTTTATCTTCGGCTGTTATTCATAATTCTTTAAGCCAAATAATTTCTTCGTAAATACGCTTGTGGCAATGGCCGTGATTAAAAAGATGTGGTGCATTCAGTTTTTTTGTATGTTTTGGTTTGTGTGGATCTAGTAAAGATCAAAGCAGATTAGTTTATTGTGTATGAAACTACGGTCTTTTTTTTGCGCATATTTGCTCAAGGCTTTCTTTATACTTTTTTCGATTATCGTATTGCTTAATGTCTTTCTTGTGTAACCAGGACCTTGGTTTATAATTCATTTTTTCTTCATGCAGTAGATTAGACTAGAATTGTAATTAATAACATTTTTGTTTTTTTTACCTTAACAATTACTTAAATCTTACCATTTTTTTTGTTTTCTAGTAAACTTGAACAACTATAATACAGTCACTAAATGTTTTTCAAACTAATTATATGCTTTTCTAATGCCTTCTGATATCGATAAACTCCAGCTAAAATGCATTTTAATTAATGCATATAACCAACTAATCACTTCTCAATTTATTGTTAAGATTTTGTCGGTTGTGTGTTTCATGGTAACCCATTTTTTTTTATTCAAGAGTGATTTTTCTTATGACTATAGAATTTATTTGTAAAACAAAAAATTTTGCGATTTTAGCGGATTAATACTATTTCTAGTTGTTAAAAATAGTAGCAAGAATTATAAACGCAATCCAAAAACTTTTACACAATACAATGTGGAAAATATTAAATTTCAAAGCTGTCTTCTTAGACTTTTAAGGTTATATGCGTGTCCTTGACCAAAAAGTATTTTTTTGGATGATTTATGTAAAACATATTGTTACTCTATCTATACATATGTACAGTTATTTTTATATACTTGTTATTGCGACAGTAATATCTTGAATTTGACGCTGCTATCTATAACACTGCTTTTCATGTATTATTCATAAGTTTAAAAATCTAAATTTTATATTTAGTCACCAATTAATTGCGCGCTGAAAGTTTCTGGAAATATGTAAAATCTCATTGTTTGTTTATATTAAGATTTTATTTGCTATTAAAACTGTTCACACTAATCTGCAAAGGCCTTATAAGATTTTACCAAAAGAGAAAAAACAATGCGTTTTAGTTTGAGTCGTAGGTAATCACAGAGAAATCGAAATCATTTGTTCGTTTGCAACTTAAGTTTTGCTGCAAGCAAAATCTTATAATCGGAAAATGTTTCTTTGTAATGCGACTTACAAAACCGTACGAAGTATGTTTTTACACGTCCCTCCTGCTATGTATCTTGCCGACCATATTGGTTGAATATTTTATACAGTATTACGTTGTACTGCATATATACATTTTACTTTTAGTAATACATTCATAAAAAAACCCGAAACATATAGAATATTATTACGTCTCTGTTCGGTCCATAAATCCTGTTCTCTTATGAGTATATTTATTTTGTATTTAATACGTAATTTACATCCTTGCAACTGTAGTATTTGCATTTTATCTTTCTTCATTCTACAACTTTGTCAAGTCAATATGTTTTTTTACATGTTTAATCCATTAACAAAAACTATAAGAAGCCTTTAGTCATACACAAATACTGTTTCTATTCTGTCGTTTGTAAGGTTTTGCGGCCTAGTTTTTTTTCGTATTGTTATAATTATTTAGAAGGTATTTGAGTTCAGGGATTATCTAAATTTTTTGTTTTCAGTGTATAAGGGGTAAAACCAGTATTTAAAGAGGGCGAGAAAACAAACAATAATGGAACAAGAAAAAAACTATATGTGCACAATAGTTACGTCAAATTATTTGTTCAGGCTATTCGTTTTGATCTACACTAAGAATTAAAACAATTATTATAAAATAAAACTTACAAAAAAAATAAACAGAGGGTACTTATATAAGTGTCAACGTCAAAAATTTTAGAGAATGTTAGACGCAGGCAAGCAAATGAAAATGCTGAACAACTAGTAATAAATATTAAACATAACCTTTTTTTGGCTACAAAAACAGTTGAGAAATAGGTGAGCAATAATACAATCCAAATTACGACGATAGCTATTTTTATACTAAATAACGCATTTTCTACCTTTAAAAACACTTAAAATGTTTTCCGCTATAAGCGCATTGACCGCGCCACATAACTAGTGAAATACAACAAAAATAAAAGATGTTAATATATTGAAAGCCTATACGTAGGCGAAAAAGGCATCTGCTTTTTTTTGCCTTTTGCAAAGCTTAAACGCTTTCTGTCACAAAAAAATAATTATTTTTTTGTAAAAAAATATCTTCAAAAAGGTTCTACAAGATATTACAACAGGCTTAAGTATAGTTTTATTATTGCCAAAGACATTTTTTTTATATCCTTATGTAGTTAAACACTCTTTTTCTGCTACTATAGGCAAAAACAAACACTTTTTTACTTATTAGACTTTGAAGGTACAAAGTTCTACTTAAACACTACCTATTAATTGTTTAAAAAACATTTCACTTTCCACAACGCGGTAAAACGAAAGCATATAACGCAGTGTATTTATCTGTTCATGCATATGGCTTTCCATTGTTTATATATATATTTTTGTTTTTTATGTAAATTTGGACATATGAATTTTTGCTGCTATATTCTTTTCTAGCTTTTTGGTAGATAAGGTTTAATACCCTTTAAAAGTCGTTTAAAATACGTTCAAAGTACATCAGGCACTAACGCTGTAAAGTAAAAACAGTAAAAATTGCGTAATATAATTCAAGCTTTTTTTTTTATACGTGTTAAAGTATATTATGACACAAACATACGAATTTCTTTTTTAGGTTGTCTATCTATTAGAAACTAAAAAAGGTTATATTGATTTTACATGTAAAACCAGCACTTATAACAAAAAAATATTAAGATTATCCTTATGTTAGATTTCTTAACAGAAAGTTTCTTGTACGCTTTTATAAAAAATTTTGCATGGAAAATGTTTTACCTGTTTTGAGAAAGTAACTAATTAAACTCTATAGTAAGTTATATCGACAGTGGCGTACGCAGACTTATCTACTGTGGGCGCTTATCGTCTTTGTCGCTAGAAAAGGTCTAAAAACATAAATACAAAAGTAAATATACATTATTACTTTTTGAGCACATCCTTGTATATTTTTATGCTTAAATTTAAAAAAGGATAATATTCTTGCACAGAGGCGGTACCAGGATTGTTTTTTCCATGAGCAAAAAAAAATGAGCTTAAACAACAAAAAAATATTTTTTTCATTTTTTTTAAAAAAAAATTTCAAAAAATACAAAAAATACAATTTTTAAAAAGTATGATTTTTGGGGATTTTATACGCCCCTAAAAAGGGCCCCCCCTAAATCAGGCGATAGTTTTTCTAGGGGAGAGGGGGGCATTTGCCCCCTTTGCCCCCCCCTGGTTACGCCACTGTTTTTGCAAGCAGGTACAAAATCCTCCCCTTGGAGTCAGGCTGGGTATTTAGACAAAGTTAGGTAATGGTATCTCTATACCTTACCTTCCCTCCCTCCCTCCCTGTCTTCTTCTTCTTCTTCTTCTTCTGTGAAATGTTTATGTTAAACGACATTACAGAATATACTTTAAACAAAGTAAGCAATCATGTACTTTTTTTTTAAGTGTATTTTTTAGACAAATATTTTTTTGATAAAAGCCTTAACATCAATAAAAAACGGAATATACCGCATAATTAATATAAGCACAAACTGCATAGATTATAATCAACAACTGCATTTTGCAGATTTTTTTGTTTTTTTTTTGTTTAGTCGACAAAAAGTATATTTCTTACATTTTTAATATAGAAAAAATGCTTTACAAGCAGTAAATACATCTGTGTTATGTGTGTAAAAATTAAATAGTATGATTTTTTTGTGCGTCAAATATTGGCTTTTCATATGATAATAATATTTTTTGTATTGATGTATACGACGATATATATTTCATAAAAAAATAAATATAAAAAATACAACTTTACGACCCAAAAAATACGGGTAATATTGTAAAAGATGAGTATATCAAAATGAAGTTGTTTTGTATAGTGGCTTGTATGACAACGTACAATTATTTAATTGGCAGGTTTTTTCAACTTTTCTTTTTTTTGATTTTATATTTTTTGCCATATTGGTAACAAAAAAAAAAACAACATATATATTTTGAAGTATTCAGTTTATACTTGAAAAGATCAATTTTTTAATCTACCTACATGATGCATAATTTATCAGACTAATAAATAAATAAATGCAATTAAAACTGCATTTACAAAACTACCTACTACAGCATAGATGTGTTACTATACTAACTCCGCATTTATAACATTTCGATATATAAAAGTATAATAATTTGCAACAGCGTGTATTTTTTACAGTTACAACCTAGATATGTTTTTTACATGTTGCTTGTCGTGTGCCTAATTTTTTGTGCTTATCTGCTTCCTACAATACGCTTTACTACTGCTTGTAAAAAAAGTATTTTATACCATTGTGTATTTTAACTTATAAATATTAGAATGCTGCACTTCTTCCAAAGCCCTTTGCTTTCTAAATACGCCACTGGTATATATAACTATCGATACAGCACATCGAAAAAAGTGGTGTTGTAGTTTTTGTAAAATAAATCTATATCTGCATCGTAATAAATTACCAAAGGAACACATGTGTAGCATAAAAAAGAATCTTTTGTATTAATTACGCCATCTGCTACTTGTCACACTTTTAAATGGCACAAAACTATATTTGTTTGTTGTTTACATAAATTCAAGTCACAATGATTTTTTAAAAGGAGTCATATCAGATTCTATAGGGCGTTGCATTCTCTTTTTTCTAATTTCCTTCTTTATTGTACAGAAATCTTACTAACTTTTTAAATTTTATTTGTTTTTTTACTGATATTTTTTGCGTTCCAAAAAGCTTTACCACGTCTAGGAGTTGTGAAAAACTAACAATAATTTACTCTTATTAATGCTTTTGTGCATATGTAATAAAAAATATTCTAACTCAAAGGACATGTTTTATTTTATTTATGTGTTCCCCGCTTATCTTATCATTTGTTTAGACAATTATATTAGAATATTTACTCCATCATCTTATACCAATTTCCAAAATGTGGCACATATAAAATATGTTTTTATTTGCGTATTACAACGGAATTTTTGACCCTATTGTTTGATATTTTATTTAATCGGGATCAAGTTCATTTAGTTTTTTTGTACTTTTTTTTTGCTTTTTTAGCTGTTTTCTTAAACAGTAAACTAAGCAACTATGCATATGTTTTTTTTGTCGACAGTTCTTTTGGATGGAATTTTATGTTTTTATTATGTAAGTAGCAACGTAAACGAAAAAAAAAAACACCATGTTTTTTTAATATGGTATAAAGAGAGATCTTACATTCGAAAACTTTACTAAACAAATTTGCGCATTCTTAAACTAATTTTTATCATAAAAGCTTAAAAAATGCAACTCGATTAGTTGACATTTTTTAGTATTGGGATTATTGATTTTTGTTGGTAAAATTTAAATACGTAGTTCTATTATAGTGAGATAAAAACAAGAGAGTTGCTATTTATTTACTATTTGTCTTTTTGAATACTTTTCTTTATTGGTCATTATATTTTACTTATCTGCCCAGTTTTTTTTAATGGCAAACACATCATTTATACGTCTTGAAAAAAAACGCTCCAGAACTCTCTGATGCTGCAGTTTTATGTATTTTTTGGAACCGTTGGCAGCTTCTTTAAACGTCATAATACCAGATGATGATACATGACAAACATGGATGCTACCTGAGAGTTTCAGATGACTATTTTTGTCTTCATTTTAGTCTCTAGGGTGCTTCGATGTAACAGTATTAACAAGTTTTATGCTAAAATCAGTGAGCTCCTACAATGGGAATACGTTTTGTCAATACAGTTTTTGTGTTACTTAGTGTTGTTTGTTAACAAGACGTGCACAAATATCATCTAGCGGCAAAATAAAAAAAAAATACAACAATGTCTTTTTGAATCTGAAAAACTATGTTCGGAAGTATTTAAAAATACAACAGACAATTATGTTGTGACATATTATTATTAATTTGAATTTAGTTTTTTATACTCAAAAAAGGCGTGTTTTCCGATCCCAATTTGTCTGTTTTTTCTTTATTTTTTATTGTAATCGTATTGCGTTTCATCATATTTTTTTCTATATGTCTCACGCCAATTACAGGTGCAATATTTAATATTTGCAGTTTCTACGAAAGAGCGTCTTATCTTTGTCCCGATGTCGGTATATGTTTTTGTAAGATTTTGCACAAAAAAAAATTCTTAAGTTGCCTATGGTCCGTCCATTAATGCTTGTGAAAAAACATGTTGATGTATGGCAACTGTAGTACTCATGTGTTATTGTGTTTTCTAATATTTCACAATTACCAAACGGTTTAAAAACCAGGTCGTTTAAAAAATACATGTCATTTTGCACGCTTATAAACCTCTTGTTTGTGCGTGTTTAAAGACGCAGTGCAATACTTAAAATTCAACTACAAAGTATTAGATTTATATGATTTTACTTTTGTGTATAATAAAAAGTTTTTATTTTTTAAAAAAGCGTATTTTTGTCAAAAAAAATATCAAAGGCTACCCAAATAAAGAAAACACGAAGAAAAAAAAGTGACACGAGGCAGTTAATCAGCTCCATCAACATATGTAGATGTAGTATGGGGCGCCCATATTATACCCATTAGATCATCATTATGCAAAGTGTAGAAACTGATTAAAAAAAGCATACAAAAATCTCATTATTGATAATTTGAGGTTACTCCATGTACCAAAAAATGTTTAAAACGGTATAAATGTGGCAGAAACTATGCGGTTTATGTCCGTCTATTTACCCGTGTATTTGATTTACTTTTATTTCTTTAATAATATAAACTTTTATTTCGTCAATATGTGAGCTGTTTATGATGACAAAGATTGAATAGGGATTTTAAAAAAAAACTGCTTTGTTATGTAATATAAATACTTTTCTTAAAAAGAACGTTAATTTCACATTATAAAATACAATCAAAAAAACATGTTTTTGAAATCGAGAAAGTGACGATTTAGACAATTTTTACTTTTTACGCACTAAAAAAAATAGTAATTTAAAAAGAGTTGTAACGCAAAAAATGCAAAAAAACCTAAAATACGTAAATGTTTTTTGCCATATATTATTGGTTGTTTCTAATTTTACAAACAAAATTTCATGAAAACAATTGACGTGCTTTATTAATAATAATTTTTGCATAAAAAACAGAAGTATTTATTTTTGAAAAAGTTATTCTGGTATACAGTGTTGTTTTTATTCTCGTCTGGTTGATTACTTTTTTTTTCTGTTCCTAAGCATTTATGAGTCATAAACAAGACTTCCATGTATTTTTTTTGCATTTCAAGTACAGTTATGTACAATGGAACGTCGACCACTGTTTTTTGTGCACAAAACTTACTGTTTAGGCGTTTAATCTTATATTTTATTGTCAAAAAAATTTTTATATTTTTATGTCAGCAGAATATTGCAAAAATTTTTGACAAAAACTTTTGGGTAACGCATATAAGTGAGGAGGCAGTACGATCAAAAACAGCAATCCGGCAAGATTTACATACATCGACAATACTTGGCAGCCTACGACTCTGCCATAAAATATCAAAAGCGTTAGTTATAATACAAATCACACAGCAAAAATTGTTTCGAATACCTTTTTTTGTAGTAATTATCTAGTGTACATATATAAATGATTTATAAATTTAGCTGGTTTTTTGCGCAAACGTATACAATATTTAACACGTCTATGATCTTCTGCCATTGATTGTTTTGCAGTTTCATTGTTTTTTTAGTATAAAAATTACTTGAATGTAGCTTGAAGCATTGCTGCGCAATTACAAAAATAAAAAAGTTGCAAAAAACTGTATGTAATACAGGTCGATGTGCACTTCGCAGCAAAAAACAAATTCTTTTTGCGGTTTTATCAAATGAGTCTATAGTTTTTAACAAATGAGAGACATATCTTTATTTATACAAAAATGGTAATTAACATGTTGCTTTGTATATTTAGATATTTTTGTGGATAAAAGAATTATATTATACAATAAAACAACAAAAAGACAAAGGGTGTTTTGAATAAAGGCAAAAATTCTTTCCTAAGTGATGGAAAAAATCGCCAAAATGTTTGTTGGTATAGTGTCTTAAAGACCAAGTGCTGGCTTGTCGATTATTTGCATGTATTGCTTTTTATATCAAAATCTTTTTGACTGGTCATTCTCTCTTTTTTGCACAAAAAAAATCAATTGAAATCAAAAAAGACATTTTATTTTTATTTAAAATATAATTTTTTTCGCAAGTTAAAAAAGCATTGATGACCTTAAATTTTGGTTCAATGTACTTAAAAAGGTTTTTATATCACTTTACTACGTAGATAATATAAAAAAAGTTTTGTAGATATACAATTTAAACTGGTTAATTTTGTACCGGGCAATAATCAAAGGCAAAAACTAGTTCAAAAAAAAAGTCATTTTACCAAATATACTGCAAAACCTAGGGTTTTGTAACTTAGGGTTTTTTTACAAAAAAAAAGTAAACACGTTTTTTACGGATTCGAAAAATGAAATATACAACGCGAAAGAAACTTCGGTTTTTTTTTACAAACCTAAATGTAAAAACATGCAAAATTTATACTGCAAACTAATTGTGTCGCTGTGTAGCAGCATATGAATTGGCAACAAAAAACTTGTAAAATCTTACAGTATATTTGTACGTAACTGTTGCCTAAAACTTAACAATAACAGGTATCAGGGACTTTTTGTCTAATTACCGTATTATTAATAACAAAAAAATGCGTTTTTTTTTACACAAAGTAAACCGTATATAATAAGTTGTTTGATTGCATTTAGACAGCTGGAAAGACAAAAAAAATTTATTGTAGTGTTTTTTTTATAACAGATACTTAAAATGCTTGTTACACCGTATTTTTAAACAGAACGGTAAAGTATTGACAGCATGGGGAAACTCAAAGCGAAGCTTCGCAACCCTAGATATCAGCAACGTTGTTTATAGTCATATAATCACATAGAAGCATTTTGCGTCTACACAATATCATACATTAGAACGTTTTAATCTGTTTCTACTAATTTTTTGTTTAAACTACGCGCAATACGGTTTTATACGTATTTTGTTTTCCCATAAACAAATCAGCTAGTGCAATAGATGGAAACAAAAACACTAAGGCATGTATTATGTTTAAAATCTTTTCATATGTGTTTGCTCTGTAGAATGTTGTATTTGAGTGCAAAAAAAAAAAACCAATCATCATAATGTTTTAACTCTTTGTAACTTTTTTCTACATTACCCCTATTGCAAACTACTTTGCATCGTACTTGTAAATTGGTGTTTTTTTTGAGCGAGTATATTTACCTTACCCAAAAAAAAAAACATAAGTCTAAAATTCGGGCATTTCCGTTATAAGTCGTGTATATTATTATTAAGTGTCTCGTTTGCAATAAGTATAGGTTTTATCTTAGAAAGATGAAGGTCTCTAGACATTATTAAGTAAAATCATCATAAGCAATTTTGCGCAAACGTTTTTAAAGGCGATTCTGGCAATATCGCGCGTTTGTAAAAAGTAAAAAAAAAAATTCGCTATGAAACATTACGTACATATTAAACCTTTTTAAATATTAAAACAAAAAATATAATGCTTTGTTTTGTACCGTTTTGTAATGTTATGTTATCAGTATATTAAAACTTGACAAAAAATGTAATAATGACTTTGTGCAACTTTTTCAGCAATGCAGGTTGTTTTGCAAATATCTTTTTCTTGCGTCCAAAAACAAATTTATCGTGCATTATAATTTGCTATGATGATGAGAATTTGTAACCAAACTTTTTTTTATGTCATTTAATATACAAGTTTCCATTTAACAAAAAGATGTTTTGTATAATTTGTTTTGCCTGTCACTAGTTCATACTAAGTTTTGCTTTGTTAAACTTTTTTAATGCTGCTTTTGTATTTTATGCTAATGATTTTTTTAACTGAAATACTTTTTATGTGTTTAAGCATACTTTGTATGTTTAATATACAAAATGTGCAACTTCTTTGCAACCTTTTTTATTTTTATGTCCAAAAGCAGAAATCCAATTAATGGTAATTTTTTTCTAAGCAGAACTTGAAACCATCAACGAGATAATATTTGCATAATCTTTTGTTTTGTTATATTTTTCAGTTTAATCTTACCATTTTTGCATTAATCTTTCTAAATTTTTTAACTTGAATTGATTGTACTTCTTACGCTTAATTTTATGCATTTACTTTACACTTTAGTAGACTCTCCGAAAAAAAATGTGCTTTTATAAGATAAACTGCCAGCGCAACTGTTTTTTGTTTGTGAATTTATGAGCTAGAACAATCGATCTTATAGTTGGGTTTTTTATCAAAATGCATTTTATCAATATATATCAAATGTAAAAAATGCGTAAACTTCAACGCCTTTGTGTATATAAATTCTAGTTTCTGTACTTTTGTATCTAAAGCCACTTACGTTACTGTAATGTATAATTTAATGTTATTACTAAATTGTCGGATAGTTCAAAATCTATAATTTAAAATATGACAAATTTTTAAACAGTGGTGTTAAAATACATTACTATATTTTAAAAAATAATTAAAATGTCAATGCATAGAAACAGAGTAAAAAAAAGTTTATCAACATTGTAATCGTGTATTTTTTTGCAATTCTTTTTTCGAGCGTTTTGTTATAAATTATATTTCATTTACTAGTATATGTATGCGTTTTTATGTAGTATTTTCGGATGTTTTTGCATAAACTGCTTCAACTAAAAAATCAAGTTAATGGTTAGTTGTATCAAATTTTATATATACTGTAAAATACTGAGATTGACCGTCAATGGATGTTTTTTAAGCATAAATCGACAATTTCACTACGATTTATGACAAAATATTCTTATATATATAGATTAAACATTAGAGCCTGCATCATTACAGTATTTTGCTTGTTATAAGCTGCAAATCGTATTTATTGCTTCCAATTCAAAATAAAGGTAGCTTGTTTTTGTAAAAAACAAAGGAGGAATTTTTGTGGAAGAAATTAACGCACTTTATTATTTGATAAAGTATTTATAATCGCTTCAATATACACCTGCTTACCATTTAGCTTTTTTTATATGTGATTTTTGCGTAATCATTTGTAATGATTTGCGCATTGTGAACTTTTTCAATTTAAAATTGGCATGCTAGATAAAAACGTTAAAAAACTACATAAAGACATTAATTTTGTACGCAGTCATTTTTGACACTCTTCTAGCCGATGCTTGTAATACAAATACATGTTGTCTGCAACAATTTTTGCTTCAAAAAATTTCCTACTTTGATTATTCCTTATCCGGTAATATTCTCAGCTGCCGTTTCTTAGTTGGAAAAACTACAGTTGACGTTTTAATCAGCATTGCATCTGTAAAAAAATATATATACTCGTAAAAATACAGTTCCTGTATAATTTAAATACAAAGATGAACTATTTTGATATCATACTATACTAGCAGTACGAAGGCATACTATAAAATAGTCTTAAATACTTTTTTATTCTTTTTCTTTTATAATTTTGCAATATCAATTTTGCTTTTTGTAAATTTTACATTTTGTAAAAATAATCTTGTTGCTTGATCTTACGGGATGTCAGATGCATGAAAATAAAAACTTCAACACTACAAAAGATTGGGATGTACTCGTATTGATAGCATGAAGTATGAGACAGACTTATTTTAATACTTGCAAACCGAGGTTGTAAATTCTATAACAATCACTTCATTGTTAAATGAAATTTCAATGTCAGATGCTGATTGACCTGTACACCACCACTAGAACAAAGGCTTTTAAACAACTTACTTTTATTAAGGCAAGTAATCCATATAATCTGCAGTGTTGTCAACATGCTGTACCTCTGTACAAGTAGTAAAATGATAACCAATGATAGATAATCGAATTCCTTGTTGCTATTTGCTTATTTATATGCATAAAAACGGTTTAGAAAATATAGATACACATTTGGAGTGTTGAAATTTTATACAAAACACCAAAGCCGAACCGTATACATCTAGATTTTACACAAACTTTAATGTATAAAACCCTAAAAAACCTAATATTAAGATAAATAAACGTGGTTTTACACTAATACTGTAGAAGAACTTAGGTCTGTTTGTCATGTTTGCTATTCATGCAGGCTTTATGCAGGCAAACTTCCTTAATATGTCTGTTTATAGTATGATTTTTGGTTTATTTAATAAAACGCAAATTTGAAAAATACTTTTTGTATGTGGTTCCAGTATATTTAAATGCTCTTATGTGGTTTTTTGCATAAAAAACATAGTTTTTTTTCTGCAACTACGGGGTACATATAAATATTCTGACAACAATGTCAAATAAAATCTAACAAAAAAATAAATAGACAACGTCCAGACGGTTTTGACAAGTTTTTCGAAAATCGAAACTAGCAAATTATTTTTGTTGTAAAAAAGTTTCGTGTCAAAAAAAACACATAAATATATGCAAAAAGTATATTAAGCTATGAAAGGCAAAAAAAAAAATCCCGAATTATAACAAAAATTAAAAAAAAATGCAATAAGGTTTTGTAACTAATGGGTGTCAAAAAACTGGCCTGTATAAAGAAAATTGATTTTGGGTGGACAAACCTTATAAACTTTTTTGTGTTCTTGAACGATATTACGCGTTCTTTTTTAGCACGAAAATTGAAAAGGGGATATATATCGTCATTTTTTCAGCACCAAAATCAAAAAGGTTAAAAAAAACGTTTTTTTTTATTGTTAGCTGCACATTTTATGTCGACTTACCCATTCTATTTCTACAAAATGGCAAAAAAAAATCGATGATTTGTATTTCGTGTCATACGAACATATGATTCTTACATGAACCATAAGTCTATTTTTATATAGGTTATGTGAATAAGCCTTTTCTCGTAGTTTTATTTTTAATTTTTTTCAACCCTTTATTTGCAATTTAGTAACCCAAATCCAAGAACGCGAAATGGTTAAGCTGAGAAAAAAAACAAAAAAAAAAGTTTAACAAGAAGGCAATAAATCAGGTTATAGCAAAGTTAAAATGACCTTGCTATAATCTGGAGACAGTTCAGGTATGGGTCGGTTTCTTATAAAGCTAAGGCCAAAAACAAAACAGCACATAGCCTTGTTTTGATGTTTTACACGTTTTTAGTATAAAACATTTTTTTGCTTTTTTTGAACTATGTAAAAAAATATGCTTTCATTTTGTGTTTTGGCACGTTTATACATTGTAATTTACAAGTTTTTTGGTGTCTTTTTTTAGCTAAAAAAACGTAAAAACATATTGTGTAACAAAAGGCTTAGATAATATACATAACATAGAGAAATTTTATAAAAAATAGAAAAGTGTAGATTTAACGGATGAAAATGAAATTAATTCGGCCAATATACGAAAATAAAAAAAGAGAAAGAAAACACATAAAAAAAATACAATAATACACAAAAAAAAACGTGAAGGTATGAAAATTATTAAAATGTTAGGTATTCCATAAAACAAGTTACAGATTAAAAAGTATAAGGAATCAAATAAAAATACAAAAAAACATATATAAATGTATGACAATTACAAAAAAAAAACGTCAAATACAAATTTTTAATTGATAAAAAAAACTGTAAGAAAAATATTTTTGATAGTCTTTTTGACGCAAATAATACTCGAAAAACACAAATGCAATAGATTTGTTGTTGGGCGGGATTTTTTTTTCTTAACGAAGTCTTGTATTGTGGAGATACATTAAAAATGCATGCAATTAAAACTCTTAATTGTCAAACAGTATTTTATCGATATAGTAATACTAAATGACACAAACACAAAATCGATATTTAAAGACACCATTCTTAAAAATTTTAAATCAAGTACACAAAACATTTATTTTTATAAATTTACTTATATAAAATGTATAAGCTATGCAGTTTTAATATCACACTATGGTAGAAAAAATAAGTAAATTTCCGCAAAAAAAAACGCTGGCATTGCAACAAGAACCACGTCTAATTGCGATATTCAATACTTAAACAACAAATACAGGTATATGACACTTTTCTTTTGCCGAGGAGGTTATTATTAACCCTGCTGCTTCCTTATTATATATAGCGCATGTACCGTGGCTACATAGTGGCTGCGAAGAACGGAAAACGATATTTTTTTTTAAGAGTGATTACCTAGGAAAATAAATGAATCAATGAAGGAAATGCGTCGTAGAAAATTGCTTCTGTAGATTTTTTTTTTTGGATGGTCACCCATATTTACCTTCCAATTTGTTTCGGGCTTATTTTTGTCGTTCTGTAGTCTAAATACCGTAGGCTTTGTCAACGAGAATGGTGATCATATGAACAGTATTAAAACATTGGTTGTTTCAAATAAATTAATTTAATTGCAGTACCGAAAGCATAATAAAAGGATATCCCACTTTTTTGCAAGTTCACTACAGAAAGATTTATTAAATGAATGGGCTACAATTAAATCAAAATCATTGTATTGAAATAATAAATGGATCATTTATATAAAGATATATAATTTTTAATTTTTTTTTAATTGCCCAAAAAAGTGCTTTGCTTGCGGAAATTTTCTGGTGAGCATTTTTTCCACTAGTTTTTATACTCCCTTGTAGAGGTGAATGTTGTTTGCTAAAAGAACCACTTATGTTATATGTTTTATTACTAGAAACTTGATTATAAACCCTTAACAAATAATACTTAAAGAAACTACACATGATTTAATTAACTGTAAAGTCCAATCAAATACAATCAAATTTAGTTAATTTGATTCTTCCTTTCAATGGTCGCGTGTTTTGTAAATTTTGTATCATTGCTTCTCGTTTCTCTAGCTACTTCACTTTTGTGAATCTTTTTCGCAGTTACGAATTTTGGAAAAATTGTTTCATATTTCGGAATAGTTACTTCCTGAGTTAGTTTTTTCAATTTGATCCTTTCGATTTCAACTTTTGTGCCAAGAATTTGTAAGTCAGAATTATCTTGATTTGGGCTCATCTTTTCAATATCTTGTTGTTCTGAATATACTTCTTTTATTATTTTACATAAACCTTCTATTAGATTCAGATTAAGTGCATTGATTTCCGTTTTATTACTAAAACGTTCAGGCGGAATGTTAACAACCCGCAACCAAAATCTGTTGTGTTAAACCCGAATAAAGAATGAAGAATCATGAGTGCTTCTTGGATTGAAAACGTAGAAGTGTATGCCGTATGATAAATATGTAATTCTTTGATAATTTCCATATTATAAAATTTATACAAATTTTTCTCTTGTTCATTTGTTATATCTCTGTTTTCCTCTGCTAATATTGGTTTAAGAAATTTTATAACTTTTGGATTGACAAAATCTTCTACCTTTTTTATTATACCCATTTTAGTGACACCTTCTGCAATTTTATTTGCTCTTATTATCTTTGCTTGTGTGAATGTATCTTCACATTTATTAAACTCCCTTAATTTTTCTTCTAGTTTCACTTTCAGTTCATCAGGCGTAAGCAGCACAAGTTTTGTAAGACCTTCTTGGGAACAATATGAATTCTGTGGTAGAAGTATAATACAAAAAACTATTTTACCCTGCAAAACATGCCTTCTTATTTTCTTAATAAGTTTAGAAAATGTATCTGAACAATGTCTTGGTACCAATTGTTCGCCCATCAATTTTCCAGTTCGTTGAGCTTTATGAACTTCATAAATGATATTTATGACGACTGTAATTATATTCATTATAGGGCATATTATTGATGTTTTTTAAATGCTCGCGCTATCAATGATAAGAGAAACTAAAATTTATATTTATAATAACAAGCAGTGCTTTCCAATTAATTATCAAGCATGGTAGAATTTTTGGCCAATTATCCAGCATTTCAATTTTGAAAATCCCCAGTTGAAACCATAATGAATAACAAATGTAAAAAAGACGTAAAAGCAATACAAAATACGAAATAAAATAACTCATATACTTTAAGCATTCCAATATACAAATTTAGTGTGTTAGTTGTTATAAAAAATGTCGCTTTCGCGTTTTTATCATAATGTCGATGCATTAGCTTAGTCTGATATTAGTTTATGACTAAAACACAGTGTTACAATGTTATGCATTTTCTATTAAGTTTTTGTGGTTATAGAATGCAAGCTTTCTTATAAATATTGTAATATGCAATTGTAATTGCGGTTTTTTTAAAATGTCGAATAAATAAAATTAGACTAGAAACGAGAAAAAAAAACAAAAGCGAGTTAATTAATATAAGTAGAAATTTTTAAAATATGGTTTATACATGTAAACATTATAATATCACTGCATTTTTTGCAATAATAGTTTCTGTACAGAAATTAATAAACAGTCTAATTTGCATCATATCAAAAATACCCGATAATTTATTTGTTGTTGTTACATAATACTAGAATAAATGTTACGGGTTACATTTTAATATTCTCAAAATGATTTTTTTTTTGTGGCTTGTATGATAAAGTTTAAATAAAATACGTTATTGTCGCCGCGTTTTCGGCGGGCAACTACTTATTGTTAAATACGTTAACTTTTGTAATTTACATGTTTTTTGACATAATTTTTTTTTTTTATTAAATATTATATTCTGAAAAATGTAAAATATAAAATCAATAGAAATGAGCATAATCACCAAAAAAAAACCAGCATGCTCACGCCTCCAAAAACATCAGAAAAATGACAAATGGTGCTAAAAACACCAAAATGGCAACCCTGTTACTTTTAGCCTAAGATTTGAGCGTAACTTTATTTAAGGAAATTTTTAGTAAAACACTTCGGGTAAAATGTTTTTTTTTTGTCACTGGCTGAGCGCCTTTTTTGCCGAAGGCAATTTTAGCAAAAAAAGCAGCTTTTTAATATAAAAACGCAAAAAAACATGTTTTACAAATACTTTTGTCTAATTCTAACCTTTGCTTTACCCTAAACTAGGGTACTTCCTTGTCAGTGACCGGATAGTCAAGTATACGGTTATAGCCGTAAATTGATCGTAAAAAAACATTTACTAACCGTATTTTTCTCTCGCTCTTTTTATTTTATTTAACAAGGCTTTTTTCCCCTTTTATGCAAAAATTTGCCAAACAAAGACACATAAAAAAGAATTTTATACTTAAAAAAGTGACTTTATTGCAAAAAATAAGCAGCGCTTTCATACGATTTTATGCTGGTACCGTTCAATGTAAAAATAGAATATATTTTGTGCAGTAAATGCAAAAACATGTGTATAGTAGAAATAAAGGTGTCACATTTATGTTCCATTCGATTTATTTTACCATAAAAAAAAAGCCCGCATTTAATTTGAGATTAGTATTTATTGCGTTTAAAAAAATTAAAAATTGCAGTATATATTTACTTTGGTCGCAGGTTTTAAAAATTGGTAATTAAACAATTTTCTTTTTTTCGCCTTTTTGAAAAAAATATAAAATATATTTTGCCTCTATATAGATTATATGAATTCATAGAACGTGAACAATAAAAAACTGTAGGCTTTATTTATTGCGAATAGTAATAGTATTTTTTTTCGAAATATGTGTATATATCACACTAGAAATGAGTCTCGTGAACTCTTTTGTTCTATCTTCTTGCTTTCTTACGAAATGTATTTAAAATGAACAGGATAGCTGATAATACAGTTTTTATACTAAATAAGCTCACAATATTAATTTTGTTACCTTTGTTAACTTTTTCCTCATAAACAATTAAGTATATTTCAATCAATTTTTATTTTAATTGACCAAAATTTCGAACCATGACTTAAGGTAACTTGACAAAAAAAAAAACACAAAAAAATATTAGACTTTTTCATTTGCAAAAAAGTAATTGCCTTTTGATTTTCACCGGCCACCAGAAACCGGTTAAAGACCGTTTAGTAACCGGATCATAACCTTTTCCTATTTATGTTACCAGTAACGGGGTTAGTTTACCCTAAACACACCCGTCACTTAGCACATGTAACCTATACCGTATCCCATAGCCGACCTCATTTTTTGAGTAAATTTAGGTTCTATTTGCCAAGTTGCGATTCGAAAAACTTTTTTTTAGTGACAGTTGTGCTGGATTCTTTAAAAAAAATTGCGTGTGCTATTAAAAACAGTAAATTTTGTCAAATTAAAACAGCGGATCGTAAAAAAGTAGTCTTTTATTGTGGAATTGAAATAAGTATTGGCAATTATTTGTTGCATGATATATTTTAATCAACAGATATAATTGATTGTGTAATTTTGTATTTTTATAGTTTTGCTTCGGCCAAAGGCGTTACATTTTGATTTTTTCGCCGTCGGCAAAAGCGACGGTTTGCCGTATGGCGAAAAGTTGCTTACCGGCCTATGCGTTTGGACAAACTTTCCATATGGGAATTTTAACGTAAACGCTTCAGGCGCGTTGTTTGCCGAAGTATTGCTCAATATAAAGGAATTTGGAAGCCTTACCTAATATAATATTTTTTTCGTTAATGAGCTTTTCCTACATAAAAAATACCCTTTTTGCTTAACGCTACCTTTAGGCTTTGAATAAAATTAAAAATCTAGATTAAGGTTGCTTTTATTGGCAATAAAATATAACCTATTGATTACTTGTTAGTAAAAAAAAATCCTAAAATTTTTGAATGTCATTTTCGCTGTCGAGTGGCATATTTATTGATTTTATCAAACACTATACTTGCCTTAGGGAAAATTTCGATCAAGCCCTATGTCATATAAAGCCAAAAAATATATGGCATAAAGCAGTAAATGACTGAATATAATTTTATACTTAATTGTTTCTACCTACTTTAGTACAAAAGTTACTGCAAATTTGTACCATTTCGTCTATATTTAGTTAAAAAAATATAGACTTGTAGTAAAAAAAACATTTCAGTGCAAAATCACAATTTTTTTTCATAATAATGTTTAATATCTAAATAATTTGTTAAAATTAGACGTAATATCGTGAAAAACCATTTATTTTAGGCGATAAATACCTCTATGTACGAAACTATATTATTAAACAGAAAATACGGCTATTAAAAGTAAATTACTGCATAAGTTTACATTACCATGACCTTATAGTTCTCCGAAAGTTACTCTTTTTTTTAGACTCCAAAAATTATTAGTGTTTATAAATGATGCTTTTTTATACCATAAAGTGCAAATAAAAGGTGTAATATGGTTTTAATAAGTCCAAAATTGTATCATTTTAACAGTGCATATAAAATACAGTATTTTGTTCTTGGAAATATGAAAGTACAAAGCGGAGTAAGGCTGGTCCTTCGCTATTTTTTACTCGTTTACTTTGACTTTTTTTGGGTACAAATGAGTAGAGTAAATCAAAAGTTTGCATTTAAAATTCTTTTCGACACTAATCATTCCATCCATTTGCTCTCTGCCATACTATTATACTCCATTTCAATTGCTGTGAAGATTAAAAGGAAAAATTAAAATACAAATCGACGATAAAACTAAAATAAATGTTACCGAAAAAAATATATGGCAAGGCAGCCCACAGAAAAATGTCATATTTATTAGGTTTCGGTAGAGTCTTAAGACGTTAAAAATCGGCGAGTATATTTAGATTTACCAATTATACCCGTTGTTTATTACTTCATTTGTTTTTTACATTAGTTAGAGAAAGATTTTTAATTGCCTTCTAAAAAAAAAAAAATTATCCGTCTTTTGATATACGATCAGTTCTACTTTTTTTATTTTTTACAGATCTGATATTTTCAGTAAAAAGTTCCAGATAACAATAAATAGACGCTAAAATACATAAAGCTTAACTGCAAACATAAATACGACTTTAAATAAGGCTTGGCGACATAAAATACATGTATCAGTAATCAACGGGTTCGAGAAGAGTAGGCAGAGTCAGAGGCGATCTTAAGGGGGGGGGGGGGGCACCGGGCGA
>JAQFYM010002141.1:0-25814 GCA_034694785.1 Agrenia bidenticulata | reverse complement strand
GTCGGCGGACGGACGGACGGACGGACGGACGGACGGACATTGGTGATCATATAAGCCCTAACGAACGGGCTAAAAAGGACGACAAGACTATTTACTTGAAAAGACACGAGACAGTTCCTTCCAGAGGAATAAAAAGAGGTCTTGTCGAGGTACAAATGGATTCCCTTTGTCAGAGGAATTTCCAATGCCATTACTCTTCGAATCAGATGGGTCTTGCCCAATTCATGTCAGGCAGTGGTAATAACTGGTAACTCTGAGGCCGTTCTATGTAAAGAGGATGAGTGACCATTGTGGGGGTACTATATGTGGTCGCTCTTTTCACCCTTAAGATCCTGGCAAATAAAGTGACACTGCAAGTATCTGTAGAGTACAATAGGAAGAAGATTCAGGGGCCGATATCGGTAAAGTAAATGGTACTCAGGAGGCACGTACAATGGAATGTCGGTAAAGTCAGAGTACCACCGCCAGCATTTGTAGAAACTGCAGCCCACGGATGGATACCTTGTGTTTTTAGGGTCACATATGGGGTTGGAAAATTTCAATTGTTGAAATCGATGAGGAACGAACAAAACTGTGGAGTTCCTTTATGCAACTCACGTCCAATTAATTGCACGTTTGCTCTAGTTCTGAAGAACACTAATTTGAAGTAAATACTTGAGTATACTACTTCAAATTCTGAACTGAAGATGATAGTTGAAATAACCTTATTTCAGGGTTCGTGTGCTTGTTGAATACGAATGGGTTTAACTCAACAATTTGCTATATTACTGACATTTTGAAGATGGCTTTTCTATTTTTTTTTTCATTTCCGTTTGAGCTGTGACAGCCATTCAGTTTATTTTTTGTCCGTTCTCTGTATTTTTTAAGAGGTTTAGAATCCTGATTTGGATAGTTCAAACAGAAAATGAATTGCTTTTTGATTCATCTCTAAAAATAGATTATAATTCTTTTGATTTAATTGTCCTCATTACCAATTTTATTGTGTTTCTAGTCGCTGCAGAAATTATTTAAATCTTTTAAAGTGGTTTCACATCCGTAATTCCGAACACGTTATAAAATAAACTACTCTGATGAGGGATGACGCTTGAAATAAGTATGGACGTAAAAGTATTCGAAACTTTAAAAGGAGACCTCACCATGTTTGTACTCGGAAGGGTTAGAATTTTACTCTCACGTAAATGCAAATGACTTGCGACGGGCAGACCGGATACTCAGGGAAAAGATTCCTCAAAATTTGAATTTAAAATGGGGTTGACCTTGTCAGTGAGAAAAAATCTTGAAATATATTCCACATCCATAGCATCCTGTTGAGTTTCTCATGAGAGATCTCCTTTTCCATAGTGAACGATAAATTTTAGATAATATCTCTTTGCATTTTAAATGAATTCATATACGAGTACCCCTTACAAGTTCAACGTTCGATCCCGAAACGCCTGCTGTGTAGGTAACTTCCATAAAATTTTATAGCTTTAAGACTCGTGCCGCATTTCTTCCGTGATAAAGAATATAATATTTCCTCCAGCTTTAGGAGGACATAAATATAAATACATACACTATTTCCTGGCACTGTCACTACAATTTTAAATGACAAATAACCCTTTGCTCCATTAAATCACATTCTTGCACACACGGCAAACGACACAATAAGATAATGATTCCTCGGACCCCTTTCCTGTCATCTTTTTTATCTTTCATTCAAACAACTGAAACGCGAACAACAAAATCTAATCCCATTTATTTTGGCTGGGGTTTGGGGTTGCCAGCTCCACTGTGAATACCGAACTTCTAAACACGCACAAATTGACGGGTTCGCATTTCGTATTCCTATTTCGCTTTTTATTTTGCTAAAACGAAATCGCACTGATACACATACATATTATCACACGTATATCATATACGAGTTGGGGCAGGCTAATGGGAAGCACGACTATACAGAGACAAGTTTGACGGATCCTCCCTACATCCGGTGAAGGCCATCAAATTTCTACAAATTTTTTTTCTCTCTGGACACTGTCACTCTCAATTTTTCTCGAACCCCAAGCCAACCAGAATGAGAAGTTAGTGGAACTCTGTGTGAAAATATCGTGTTTCCCTGAAAGTTAATCAATATTATAGGATAGTCTAAATAACTATTAGGCATGATGAATTTCCCATTGGTTGGAGTTCATTGCCTAGAGAACGTAGGAACATATCCTAATGGTTAGAGATTTGCAAGAGCAAGGACCACTGGGAACTTTTAACCTTTGCTACTACTGGCTCTGGAAGAACACTCCTAACAAGAGCCGTCAATCCCCAGGGTGATGGCTGGAAATAGTGGAATCAATTTCTGAGAGATCCAAGCTTCCCAATCACTGAATAGAAAACCAGTAAGTCCGTCAATCCTTATCTCACATCAGAGAAGTTTATTTAGACATCCTACGTCCTACATTCTACTGCTCCAACGTTTCCCAGGACTCTGAAATCTTTTCATGAATTCGCCAAGCTCTAGATATCTTCCTTCCGAGATCAATCAATACACCTTAATCAATCTTGCGGAAAATGTTTTTTAGATCCCAATTCCCAATTTAAGGATTTCGAAGATCGGAGCAGATAACCTCAAAGCCAGGCTCCTTGGAGATTATAGATGGAGTAATTTCTTCCCGAGTGATGGAACTCCTGTTGGCAGGAACAAAGTTTTCTTGTTGTCTGCTTTGTACATTCAATGATGAGAATTTTTTCTCATTGAGCTGTTCTTAATCATCTATTCTCTTTGAAGTTTTCCCAAGGTTTTCTTCTTTGGTGTCTGTCTAATCTCAGCAAGGAAGGAGGATGAAAAATGAATTATGTATTGATCTTTTCATTCATCTTCCTACCTTTTTAAGCCCTCCCAGCCTCATTTAACTTTTGATGGGAACTTCGGTCCTGTTCGATGACTTTGATCAAGAGCTTTATGGGATTTACATTTAGGTTGTCGCACACGCGGTTACTTCCCATGTTTTTTAATAGTTCGGCTTGTGGACTAAGTAAATGTGCAAAAGGTTATCACATCAATGGAAAAGGCGTATTGATGGGTTTTGTAAGTTGGTAATGGAACATAGCACAGGTAGCAGAGGCGCAAAAGGTTCCGTATACTCAGCTAAATTAAATCGAGATCTGCTATAAGATGCCTTGACTTGTATCTGATCCATCTATCCAAGCTATAATTAATGGCATATTCATGCAAAATAATATAAGTATAGATGAAGCGGGGATATTTTGTACATATTATGTTGCAAAATAAGCATTTGGTTTCTTGGACCTTGGTGGCTTGTAAAATCATGTAATAAATCAGGACTGAGAGGAACATATTGGTAGAAGGTTACCAATATGTTACCAAAATGGCCTTCTATGTATTTCATTATCAGTGTGCTACTATCCTCCCTCATCCAAAATTAATTACAGTAGTGTATGAGAAGCCAGATGGGAGAATAGCTGTTGTTTCGAGAATATCCCTGCACTGAAATACAACCAGATTTTCTATCCGCGAAAACGGATATTTTTGCCATGCCTAGGTAATAGTTGGTATCCGGACATCCTATAAATAGAAATTGATTGGTTATTATAGAGAAAGGACAAAGTGTAGAAAAGGTTCTGGGATGGCGTATGCTGCTTTTGTACTTGTTTTGCATGCATAGACAAATAGGCTGGATTAATCGGAATAAAAGCTGCATGAATTTATCAAATAAAATAGCTACATATTGTATTCTACCAAACTATCCTGCTAATGGCAAGCTGGAATATTGTGTGGACTGGGATACGAAAGATAAAATGTCCCTATGGTAAAAATGTTATGAATGAAATACCTACAGCACAGATACAATTCAGATACTTCGTTATTTTTGCTATTGAGAAATTACGTACTCATTGATCTAGATCCATAAAAGGACTTCGGTACGTATAACACAAATAATTAGGTATTATATACTTTCCTAGCCATACTTAGTCGGTGTGAATCCATTACCATAATTCGTCAACAAGCTATACGAAGAGTAGGAAATAATAGAGTAAACTCTAAATGGATTATTATTGTTGGAGATCGGGAAATGGTCACAACTCGCAACCCTTTTAAAGCCTTTTTATGCAGTCTAGAGAAAAAAATCTTTGAAGAGAAAAAGTCATTAGTTTCCACTCAATCTCATCACTTGTGACTTGAAGAGATTTCTTTATCTTCATCATCCATCCACTCCGTTTCCTCCACATCATTTATTTTCCTACTCCGAGTGGCAGGAAAGCCAAGAGGTAAAATAAATACTGAGTGCATGAGAAGTTTTTAGAATCTATATCACGTTTGCCCTTTCCTGAAACCCTTCTGAGACTTGAGTTGGAGAGTAGACTTAAGAGAGGTGTGGGGCGAGGCGCAAAACCAGGAAATTGAATCGCTCTAGGAATGTGTGAAAAGGGGGACTTGAGTCTTGATAACACCTACAGACAAGTAGGAGTAATATCTCTGAGAATGAGAACTTAAATCTATGGAGGAACACGTATTGGAGCAAAGGCCTTTTATGTGACTCACTTCACTCCGTCAGAATATCATCAAGGGATTTGCATAATGTCAATTTATAAAAGGCGTGAATAAATGCTGGAGTAGCTGGAATCAGAATTCCTTTGACTCGGAGCCGTAGTGTAGAGATGAAGTGTGACTATCAGCATCTGCTATTATCATCCGTCTCCCCGGTTGTACATTACAGCTAGGTTTTACACTTCCCTGTAGCTGTGCAGCAAAGGATGGGTATTTGAATAAATATTATGTGTCAGCGACCGACCACAATGTTATCTTTTAGGACAAAGTGGGCTTTGGACTTGTGGCGAGTTTTTCGCAAGTTTTCGTCGATCCGGTTCGTGTGGATTTGAAATTTAAATCCACAGTTTTTCCTGGTGTGATGCGGTTTTAAAGGTTTTACTTATAAGGGGATAACAATACTCACTGGCTATCGAATTACTGCACCACCGTGATTTATGAATTATAAAATAGCCATGTATCCAAGTTGAAAGCTAATGTCATGGTTCAGTTTTAAAATATACACATATTTATAGACCATGCTCATATCTATCCACATGCCACAATATTTTATATCTTGAGGGAGTCCTCATTCAATGTATTTGCATGTGAAATTGCTTTTCTGTATGGAACTCGTGCTCGTAGTGTGCACTTAGCTACAAGAATATGTACGAAATGTATTCAGTTTGTCTGTGGAAGTGGCATGATGCGAATTCTACTTCTAAGAGAATTTTATTGCAGACTTATTAATTTTACTCTATTTTAGCTCTAATTATGAAACTCTGCCGACAGTTTTCTAAGTGGATTTAAGTTTTTGTCAGTGATAAATTAAAACTTAAACCCATTCTTGGGAAAATCCTCAGATTTCAAGATCGCTTTAGGTTAGGATGGGATCAAAAACAAAATCTTTCCTTAATGTTTGCAACGGGTTGTGTTCATTGTAGCTAGTGGTTGTGTTGGTGTAATATATATTTGTGCAAAACTTAACAGATCGATGAATGGGTGTATAGACACACTGAATATGGGATTTTAAATTACGTCTTGTTTAAATTACGTATAACTGCCAACATCGGTCGTCTATAAAAATCGAATCCTCTTCTCCCTAATCCGAATGGAAAATGTATTTATCTAAAATTAAAATCTGGGTGAGTGAAGCCAAATTTATAATATTGTTCTCGGTATGAGACTCGCGTTTTGATGCTGTTATATATTTCCTCTCTACACGAGCTTTCACTCATGGAGCCTACTACTCATTGCCTGCATATCAACAAAAAATTCACAGCTAGATTCTAGATTATCTGTCTTTAAATATGGGGTGTATAATTTAAATGATCTTACCCCAGGGAATTGGAATGTACATTCATCATTCAACATTCATATATTTTACATATACACATTACATTACGCTCGACGAATGTAATCCTTCACCCCTTCAAAAAGGAAAGACCTGAGTTAACGATATAGTCATTTCCTTTTGGATCAATTACTTACTTCATAGACTTGATTGAACTTATATAATAAAAGTGTAGTAGAAGCGTCTTTCCAAAAATGATAATTATTTCATGAGTGGTTGAGGAAATAGTGAACTCTCAAGAAAATCTTATAAATTCTCCTGGTGTCGTGGAGTTGAAATTGTGTCTCGCCTTTATATCTCCTTCATTTCAACGTATCATGATTAAAAAAGCCAACACTCTTTCCATTATTTCCATCCAGTTTTTTTGCTTGTCGTAGTTTTATGCTAAGTAACTTCTATGGATGATTTTTTCCCTTGAAATTCCGAGCTTCCAGACCCAAAAACAGCGGAGTAAAATGTCACCGATAAATTTGCATATCTTCTGCTCCACCGAAATTTTCCGCTTGGAAAAATTCCTGCTTTCTCCTAGTAGAGTTAATCCCACTACATATTCTGTAGGATGGTGCCCAGCAGTACAATAATATAGATTACTCTCCGCATCTTCTCACCTCACGCCTCAAATGGAATGATCCTCTTCACTCGAGAGTAGTGTGCCGGAGGCCTAAGATCAAGTCGGCCGTGGTCGTCTGTATAATATGCTAAGCCCACTGAATATATCTAAGCATAAGTAGGTAACTGTGGATAGCTAGAGGGACTTGAACAAGGGACGATTTTGTTCCTTCTTCCGTGCTTAGTCGTGAGGTCGTGACTTTAAATCCAAAGGGACAGGGGGGACTTTCGCGGTAAATGACTTGACTATCACGAACGAGGTGAATTCCTCAAGGACTAATTACTCATTAATTATGCTTGCAAATATGTAGCGATAGAGTGACTCTCATCTATTGCAACACTCAACCATCTAGAAACTAAAACTATTTCTGAGACCTTTTCCATGAACTGGAACCATTTTCACATAACAACTTCCCAAGTGTTTCTCATTAGGTTGAAGAGATTCTGAATGATTTATTTTGAATGTATCTCATCTCCAAAATAAGCCGAGCGTTTTCTGGGAATTCAGATTGGTATATTAGAGTGATTATGAGGTAGTTTTGGATAATCTAATTTTGGTTGAAGGTGGGTAGCACTATTTAGTTGGGAAACCGATTGTCATGAAATTGGATTTGGCTTTAAAACTCCGTTGCAAAAGGTGGAAATTATTTACGCAAATTTCAATCTCTTTGAAGTCAGATGCGGGATTTTGTATTCTATTAGGTTGTAAACCTAGGTGGTATTCTATGGGGTTCAGAGAATCGATTAGCCGTAATTATAAACACCAGTTACACTTACGTAATAATTCTATTCCATTCTAAGTAATTCAAATGGTTGAGTAAATGACCGAGTTTGTTGCTTGAGTCACTAATGAATCAGTAAATATGTTTTCGAGACGAACTCATTACGACGTGTACTTACCATATCTTTAAGATGATGGTCTGCTGAAAGGACATGTCTTATAATATTATGGATTCTAGATTTCTCCAGATTGCGCTTGAAATCCTCTTACTTTCTAATCGTCTCCAGGCATCCCAGGAGATAAGATGTAAGAGACCACGGTCGTTTAGGAACGATAAGTGTTACACCTGGATACAAGTTTATTTACAAAGGACATTTAATTTGTGAGTTCAAGTTACAAGTTTACAACCAGATTGTAAATTGGCAAGAAATTACCCGTACATGTTTACAAGGTATATTTGGTATATATTATATTTGCACAAGATAGTTTATCATGTGAAGTGAAGGAGTTCTCTATTTCATCCTGTGGATTTGTTGCAAAGTTATTTTGAGATGAGAGATGATGGCCGTGCATCATCGTTGCTACATCACATAAGACTTATACTGGCAAGGGATTATGTCTGCAGATTTGTTTCTGTAGATACACTAGGCCGCGTTTTTAGCATCTTTTAGAACATATACGAGCTAACATATAGAACATAAGATCGGGTGTTGTGATAGCTTTGCAAGTCTTGATGTAGCGACTTTTATTTATAGGCTTGTGAACATCCTCCGTTAATAGGAAGTACTTGTAAGAAGCATGTAGCTTGTAACTCAGAGAATGACAGAACTCTCTAAGACTCTCCAGCCTAAACTTTTCCTCCATAGCTTTGCAAGAATCGGTGGAATTTCATCTCACTAATCACTCGGAGTCTGCTTTCAGAATTTCTCTCTCTCTCTCTTACGATTATTAGTGACAAGTTGAAGAATTTTTCTTGTAATCATTGTGGTTCAGCCAAAGAATCTCTTCTCCTTGTGTAAACAACAGGGAGGTCAAATTTAAAAGGGAAATCTTTAAGTCTTTGAATGACTTGACAGGCTCCGGACTCCTCAGGAGAGACATGAAGACGGCCAAGTCGGGAGAGTTTGAGATTCAGTTTCTGTTGGTTTGTGTGTGACCTAAGTTTTAGAGGCTTTGATATTAAGAATCCTGGTAGTATCGACAAGGAAGACAAATCGTGACTCAAAGTGAATTTCTCACATTTTCTTCGTTTCAAACTTTTTCCACAAACAGAAATGGGGAAAGTTTTGTGGTTTATAGAGCTGATTTAACACTTCTTGAGACGTCTCTCTTTTCCAACCCTCATTTCATAAAATCTCACATAGGCTTTTCAAAGAGATTGCAGATACCACTGTTGATACTGAATACTGGAATATATCCAAGATATTCAAGATACAAGATAGATCTTGCAATTATCAGACTCTAGAAGCTTCCTATAGTCAACATTTGACATGGGCATGATTATGAAAGTTTCTCATTGGTGAATTTGTCTTACAACTACGAATCTTTCGGGTCTGTCGTAAATTACTAAATGTTTGTTTGAAGTATTTTTTGTAGCGTCAGGCATTTGATTTGGCTTGAGTGCATTGATAAGGAGACATGTATCTGAGCGAATAAAATAAGACAAGGAATTCAGTTGTCTAAATCCTAAAACCAAAACCAGATCTTCTGTCAAAGAAGAACTTGGACCAATTAATCTGTTGTTCACAAACCAGACAGAAACAGATTGCCCTTTCTTCCTCTTCTATATGATAGAGATATTCCACATGATTTCGTTATTATTATTGCCTGTCTTTCCGGATCAAGTTGGAACTGCAGATGATAAGAAAGTTTGACGTCTCTAAATTCATACAGACCAATAGTCCTCTGTGCAGTAGTTATGAAAATAAACTTTTCCTAATGTTCACAATACATGTCAAACTCGACTTTCCCTGAAAGCCCCCAGACACTTCTTTACTTTTCCTAAGATTTTTGTGACTTTGTTAAAGTATGAGGCATCAAAAGACAGCATTTTTACCATGGTTGACATGAAAGTGTTAAAATCTGATAACATGTTCCCCATATGTTACTTAATTCTATGTGACGGATTATCTTCAAGTCTGTTTTTCACGTCTTCAAAGACGTCTATGTTTTCATTTTATTATGAACTCAGACGGAGTTTTATGTTTTTCCTTCAAGCACTTATTATACAAGCAGTAAAATATATTTCACACCACATAGACAGATTATCTGCATTAAATCGGACTATAAACCTACACCAAGCAGCTATGAAAGGCCCATTCGTTTGTACACAATATTCCTATAAACACCTCTTATCACTACAATGTTCCAATTTGTAATTTATGTATTTTCATAAAGGCACTAGTATTATATATATTATAATCTAGTGCTCCAATAACGAATTGTCTATATTGTTTCTAATTGTTTTAAATTAGGCCTAGTAATGACCCACAAGAGTCATTCCTTTCATGCGATTTGAAAAAATATATTATAGTACCTTATATTTTGATTTTGCATTCAGGTACCTGCATACCAAATTTTAGAAATGTAGGTTCATGTTAAGAAAACCCCCTATGATTGACTCCCACGGGTCATTCATTCGGTTTATGAGAAGCATATTCAACTATTAGAACAAAATATTATCTAACGTACCAGTTTGCAAAATTTCGTAACTTTAAACCTATGTTATAAGATACCCCCTACGGTCATTTGACCCCCACGGGTCAATCTTTGGACCGATATGGCTCATCTACGAACTCGATTCCTGATTTTGGCATGCGGTGGTGTGTACAAAATTTCAGCATCCTAGGTCAGCCCTATCGAGAGTTATCGTGTCGGCGGACGGACGGACGGACGGACATTGGTGATCATATAAGCCCTAACGAACGGGCTAAAAAGAATGGCAGGATCATAAAAATTGTCCATCAAAATGGGAAATATAACTTTATTACAGTATTTGGCTGAAAATGAGTTCAGTATGAATTCTGTGGTTTTGATTGCACATAGTATAGCTTTCTCTGTCCTTTTATTTTTTTAAATGAATGTAGCTTTTCAAAGTGATAGTTTGATAGTTACCAGATTACCAGATGAGGAGGGAAAATCTTTGAGAAACTGCAACATTAATAAAAGCCAGTAATGCGTTTTTTGTCTTCACTAGACTGTTTTTTTTGCTCTCTCTAGGATTGACTGAACGAGGAATCCACAACTCAAACGTCTTCCTGGGCCTGATTGGTACAGTGGAAGCCCGGTCTTATATTCCGTATTATGCCCACATCTTCTCTTTGTATGTTTCCCGGAGGCTGTAAGGATAATGAAGACTTTGACAATGACATCAATCACAACCCGACGGTACTTTCACTACTTCACACTTCTGGCGATAATATTTCTGCTTTTCATTGCAACTCTGAACTTCTATCGGTTGGACCCGTTGAGGGCATCCGGGACTGCCGCAGGTAATAACAAATATGTTTTTGAAGTGGTGTCATGAAAACATTTTCCTTTTCCCTGGTTAAGAAATCAATGAGGATTACTCAGAAGAACTTCTTTACAACTTTTAGGGCTGTCTGGCGAAATGGTATACGGGTGTGATGAAATTCCATTATGGCAGAGCCAGATGATCCATCGAGCAAGTTTCTCTCCCATCGCCGGTCACCGGACCAAGGACAAGAAATTATTAGCCATAGGAATCTCGACGGTCTATAGAGAAGAAAATTATCTCCATAAAACACTGGAATCTCTAGTTAATGAATCTGACGTGGAGGAGAGAAAGGATACGGTGATCATAATCTATTTGGCAGACACGGACCAGGAGAAAAAGTAAGTGCGGAACTCTCTCGTATAATATAATTCATAATGGAATTAAGAGAGATATTTGAGGCTGAGTAAAGTTGGATAATAAGTTCGGTTAATTGAATTAAAACTTTTAATTGAATTTTCCCAGGGAGAAGCAACTTCGGTCAATACGGAGAGATTTCCAAGCTCAGTTGGACTCCGGCTTCTTCCAAGTTATTGAATCAGGCCCAGAAATCTACCCACCAATGGATTTCGCTCTAACCAAAAGAACGTTTAATGACTCTGTGGACAGGGTTCTGTGGAGGGCAAAGCAAGTGGTTGACTTTGCCTTTCTTTTCTCCTATGCCAAATCTTTGTCCACTTACTACTTGGTTATTGAAGATGACATAATCTCATCAACTCAGTATATTACGGCTGTCAAGGATTTCATTACGTCTCGAGGGAACCATCGGTGGATCGCGTTGCATTTCTCCGGATTCCTTGGCATTGGGCTGCTATTTCATAATTCCGATATTACCAACCTTATACGATTGCTTATTATGTTTCATCAAGAACAGCCCGTGGATATGCTTATGAGACAATTCATTTCCTTACAGGTAAATCAATACTTGGTAACTTGGGTCTACCTTCAATTCAAGGTTTCAAAGCTTTCAAAACAGTGTAGTCATCTCCTAACGAGCTTCTGTATTAGACAGCTTATTGGACTTATTCATCGTCCACATGAATTTAGAATTGAGAGTTTTCCCAAAAATTCTTCATGGAGATGGAAAATGAGCCCAGGTTTTTTAAAGAGAGACATAATAGATAAAACTCATATTTTTATTATTCAAGGACTTGTATAAATTGCAGCAAATTCCTGCGGGGCTTTTCCTTCGACTGGGTTAATATTTGACTCCCAAGTTCCAACCGTTGAATTATATACTAAACTCTCCATTTTTTTTCTTAATAATGCCGACGAGCGTAGAAGGGTACAATACTATTTACTAACGAGTACAAAGTAGAAAATTGCTACAATGGCAAGATAGTATAGTCTTTCTTGTTCCTTTATTTCATTTCTAAATTCAAACTCTAAGTTGAAAATAAGAGTTCCGTGATACGTACCTGCCGCCTTTGTTACCATTCAAGCATCACAGAAAACAACTTTGTTCAAGCAATTTCATTCCAAATGGCATTTTCTCCCTTTCGTACAACAAAATTTGTATCACAAACATGAATATATAACCATATAAGTTTTAATTGTGTATTAGGTTGCTTTGGCATTTCAATTTTCCACCTGGGTTCCCACAAACCATTTCTTTATGTCCGCATGGTACGGAATCTGTGAATGGCCCCAAGCACTGAGATATCTTTTGATGTTCCTCTAAGAGATTCGAAAGTCTTTAGATCCTTGAAATCCGATAAAAAGGAAGGTATTAAATAATTGAGGACAGGAGAAATGAGGATAATAATAGCCTCGTATTTTTAATTAATGACCTTTCCTGCTATTGAATGTACTTTGCTATGGATAATTGATTATGGTTTTGTATGGGTTGTATATAGGTTCCGGATGAAATGGTAGCCCGTCGCATTCCTTCCATATTCCAGCACATCGGCTGGAAATCTACGCTGCCAAATAAAGTTCAGAAGCTCAAAGATAACACATTCGATATGGCGAAAAGGAGATTCAAAAATCACAACCCACCTGCAGACATTATAACCACGATGAAAACGTATAACGATTTCATCCCAGAATATGCTTATCGACCCGCGCCAGGCATATTCTGGGGGATTGCAAAAGCCCAAGACACATTCGACATTATTTTACCCAACCCTCAGATGATTTCAAGAGTCGTTATACTTACTGGAGTTGCGAGTGTTAAAAAGAATAAAAAGACTATGAAAGATACGATTCAAGACGGTAAACTTGAAGTGAGTCCCTCATTCCAGAAAGTGGCTCCAAATAATAGTGCCATTTGTGATAATTTTACTGCGATCTCTGAGTTCAAAGCGGGGGATGTGGACATTTGGGGCGATAAAAGTAATAAGCTTAACAGTTCTAGTAATAAGCTTAATTCAGTACAATGCTTACGTATAAAAATCGGTTCCAATCAGAAGAACTGGATTATAATTAGAGAAATACAAGTTTTTAGATAGCACAATATATAATTTATTCAGGGTACATGTTGATACTCAAAATCCAAACTTTAATCAGATTCCAAGTCTTTCTCAAATTGTATATCTGAACTCTGAAGCTGAATATTTTGTGTGTGTAATGTTTATTCAGACATGCAAAACACAAAGGTAGTTTTGCTCCTGTGATAGTAAATTTTCTAGAAGTAACTCTGTTCTACCAAAATATTTCTGTTTATAATAAAAATACGTATCTTCCTTTTGAAATCTAGCATTAGATTTTAAAGAACTTTGTGTTATATGCATCGTCGAGCATTAAATTATTTATTCAAGTAGGATCGGAACTCGGAACTACAAAGCTATTGGTTAGTTTTAAGTACTCTTTAAGCCTGATTACGTAGTTCAGGATTACTAAGGCCACTTCTAAGCTCCATTGGACTACATGGGTTCTTTAGAAGTGTTTTTGATCTTGTGAAGTAACATGAAAGTTTTGATCTTGTGAAGTAATATAAAAGTTTTTATCTTGTCCTTTTCTAGCATATTCATCTTCAGTTGGATGCAAAATCTAGTTACTGCTTTACTGGTTGCAGAACATAAGTACAAAATAAGGTATAAAGGGTGCCACTTACATAGATATGAAGAATTTATGTATTTAAAGAAATTAAAACCGTGCCCTGGTTCAAAACTCGAAATCTCATAGGGGCCACCATGACATGTACCCTGTAATGCGCTAAAATGTATGTTTGTTAGTATTTCTACTCCTCCACAATTACGGGACAGATTCTAAAGCTGAATAGCTCATTGAATTACCTAGACTAAGACCGTCAGACATATAATTAGTAGGCTGTCGATAAAATCTATCTTTAAAGTTCAAAAAGGTCTTTATGAATAGTTAAAAATGGGCTTATACAGACGTCTAGTTCATGAGGATTGATGATGATGCACACAGCTTCAAGTAAGTTCTCATCAACTAGAACAGGAGAAAGTTGAAAAATAATTTAACTTCAATAATTCACAGACTTTAAAATATGTAAAAAAAAATTTCCTACTTCGCACTAAAGTAATAATGTTAATAAGTTATCGTGAAGTAAAATCATATCTCGGGATTTATAAACCAAGTAAACCAATTACCGCACAATAAAAAACTATAAACCCTCTCCAAAAGTTCATTCATAAATTTATTAATAAATTGAGATCATTGAATTTATCAAATTCGTAATAATTTCATAAATCTATCGATTTCGGAATAATTACCACGGTTGGATTTCGGTTCCCAAGTGAAGTCACCAGTACTACCATGAAAAACCAATTGTGATTTGATATGGCTTTTTTTATCGACAACACCTCCAGGGGAACGAGGAATTCAAAAAAAACAAAAAAAACAATACGAATCAAAAGCCATAGAGAAGATGTAAATAGGGAGAGCGAGAGAGTAGATGGTGGTAGGCTCAAATAAGTAACTAATTTCTAAATATAATTCGAAACTGTTGTTTTTACTTTTGCGATTTCATATAAATTTCCAGTTGATAATAATATCCCTTTAGCGATGAATTAAAGTTCAGAAAATCCGCCCTTCTTTGTCCATACTTGTGCAACATAATCAAAGATCATCGTTTTAGTCTTTTAGTTATAATTTACTAAATACAATACAGGGAAAAGAGGTCCTGCCTGGGTCCTGGGAGGAAACGAATTCGAAAGTATTTTTAAACACTTAAAAAAGTCTAAACTCAAAGATTGTAAGTAAATGCAGTTGTAGTTAAATCTTAGTGAGTCAGTGTTAAATTTAATTAAACAAATTAACCCTAAATTAAACTAAATTTGTTTGTTCTTGTCACCAGTCACAGTCACCCTCACCAGTCTGGATTGTGGCATTTAAACTTATTGATGGGAATGCGGAATGATCCTCACATAGCACATACATACAGTCAAGAAAGGAAATTAATATGTATTCCAGTTTTCAGCAACAATTCAAACAACTGATAACTCCAATCTCCAGCTGAGACGAGGGTATGTTTAATTGTGGGATGATTCATAATTATAAAATTGAATATGTATGTTGAACCTAGAAGGGCTGGGGCCGCAGGGCCAAAGGGATAGGCTGGTCCAAAAAGGGTAATCAAGGGTCACTAAAAGGCCTTCTATAGATGGTTTATTAGATACTGTACGTTTATCGGCTTTATCGCTCTAAGATTTTGTAGAACTAAATTAATTTATTTTGTATTTTAGAGATAATTGAATCGACTAACTCGTTCATTGGCATATCATGACAATCCCTGGAAAGGGGGACATGAATGGTAAAAAAGGACAAGGACTACGATTATCTGCCTCGACGTCATCACCGTCTGTCAGTATTCCAATCAACTTAGCAGCGAGTCGAGTCCAGTCAATCGCTATTTCAATGCTACCATCATCTACTCGAGTTATTATTAAGACACTTTTAAAAACAGTCCTGCAGATTTTATTCAAGCTCTGGCGATGGGCTTCCTCGTTTGTGATCATCATATTTTTTGCAGCCTGGTTTTACGGAGGATTTCTTCCTTATTTCCTCTTCTTCGTCGCCCTGCTTAGTAAGTGTCAATACTATATAGTTCCTTAAATTAATTTCATGAAAAAGGTCGTCAGTTAATTTATATTTCAACTTTCAAAGATGTATTTCAGCCAAATTCCAAATATTAGTTCAAAACTGGAGGATTAGGTTTTTGCAAGGTTACAAGTACAAAAACATGCATATAAATATAAATTCAGTCCCCAGAATTGAGAATCCTTGAATCGTTTGCATAGTCTCAAATAATTCTTTGTCGTTGGTATGGATTCAATTCAATTAATTGAAATACGATTTTTTTAAATGATAAAAATTCAGATTTACTACTTTTCGTAGTCCCGAAACTAAGTAACTACTATCATACAAGAATGCTTCGCTCAGCATTAGAGTTTTTATCATTTTGTCTGTTTAAAGGCTAACAAAAGATTAACTAAAATGAGCTTAGCGCCAGAAATTAAAAGCAGCAAAACTGTTGACCGACAAGAGAAAATCGAAATCGGGTCAGCTGCAAGTTCTCTGAATACAAATGAAGGAATAGATGAGGATGAGGTACCTAGCTCGTGCTGCATTGCGCTAAGCCCTGGGATACTTCTTAGAAATCTGATTGTGCCTCAGAATATGTGGACATATTTTCCTCAAGGAATAAAAAAATAGCATACTTTTAGGCTACTAAAGTGACTATGTGTTTCTCATGATTTGATTATTATTAACTAGTATTTTATTTCTATCTGCAGGCTTAGGGTATCGGATTTCGGATTATCTATTGTACCAACCGGATTTCCCGATTGAATCTAGAATATTTATTCCATCTCCTGACCAGTATGGGCTTCCTTATGAAGAGCTATGGATTCATACGAAGGATCGAGTCAAACTTCATGCTTATTTGATAAAGCAAAAGCTTCCGAGTAGTCGAAATCTTCCTACAATCGTATTTTTTCATGGAAATGCAGGAAATATTGGAAATAGGTAAGTTTTTTTACTAGTAAAACTCAGACCCCCTTATGTACCCTTCGACGTTTTCATAGATTGGAAAATGCCAAGATGATTCATCACGAACTTAAATGTCATGCTCTGCTTGTAGAGTACAGGGGCTATGGACATTCAGAAGTAAGAAAATCCATTACAATTTCAATTCACCAAAACTAGACACTGGACAGTTCTGATAAATTATGGTTCATAAATTATAGGGTTCTCCTTCTGAAAAAGGCCTTTATCTTGATGCTCAAGCAGCCTTCGAATATGTTGACGGTCGGGATGATTTAGATTCTTCAAAGATAATTGTTTTCGGTCGTTCGTTGGGTATGTTTCGCATCACAGTAAATATGTGCCAAAATTATTTACGGTTTTATTTATTTTACTTACCTACATTGGGAAAAATTGTATCTTCTCTTTTCTGTAAAGGTGGTGCAGTCGCGATTGATCTTGCTTCCAGGTGTGACTTCCGTGACCGCGTTGCTGGTCTGATTGTTGAGAATACATTCACCAGCATTCCTGGTATCGCCAAACACTTGTTTCCGATCCGCGCGATCAGATGGTTACCGAACTTTTGTTACAAAAATCGAGTGGGTTAAAAATACAGTATCAGTATACATATAGATAATTTTCCTAAATGAAATTAAAACTGAAGTGTTAAAATTTTGTTATTAGTACGAAAGCTACAGTAAGGTATCTTCAGTGGTATGTCCTACACTTTTGATTTGTGGCACTGACGACGATATGATTCCTCAATCTATGATGACCGAGCTCTATACCAAATGCTCTTCCCCTTTAAAAAGACTGAATCGATTCCCAGGAGGACACAACGATACTTGGCAGTGCAAGGAGTACAGTGCCAGGGTCTCAGAATTTATTGCAGAGGTGTGTAAATAATTTAAAATCTCGTATCTTAATTCTTACATGTAACGCTGCCAAAGCAATTGCTCATATTACTTTATTCTTTTAATAGGCTATTCTGTCCGGAGAAAAGGGTCCTAGTTATCATGCTTATAGTGATAATGTCGTCTAATCCAATTTCCTCCCAACAGCAAACAGAGGACAAAAGATCTATCAGTCATCTTAAATCGTCACATTGCGATGTCTGACAATTCTCAATTTGTTATATCGTTTATGTATTTTACCGCATCATTACTCCCTCGGATCAAATTGTCGACTTCGTAGTTCCTAGCCTTAAACCATACCACAATTAACAAACCCAACATAATGACGATTTCTCAAGCTAAGATAAAGAATGTATACACATAGTTTTAATCTATAAAAATTTCAAGTCAAAAATGGTTGTATTCCTTGCCAAAGTCACCGTTTCGCCCTTTATGTACAAACCGTATGTAATTTCATTCATGAACGTAAACTTTGGTTTATGATTTATGAACTTCAAATTCTACACACCTATATTTTAGTTTCTATCGCTAATGTTTAAAATGCACAGAGACCTTTGTATGATATTGCGTAGTCATAATAATAATGTAGTTATAATAGTCTCAGTAGTTATACAAACAGTTTTTGTGACGAGTCACAGTCGGTGTGGATAGAAAGCAAAATATATCTGTAAGTACCTACGTAAGTAACAAAAATCTTAAAACAAACTGAGTTAAATATCTTAATACCTACATCATTGAACTATCCTTATTTCGTTATTTCGCTCTCGCAGATTCAATTTATCTATTCCTGCTTGGGACTATTTTAAACGTTGGTTTTTATTTCAAATTGCGATTCAACTACAATTTTCAAAAATTTCGATCATTATCATTTTTTCATAGACATTGAATCCATCGAATTGAATCGCGGGAATTGTAAGGATGTCCAGAATAATGGGAAGACCAGGAAATGGAAAGCTTGTTGCTATAGTGGTTCTTTCTAGTTCAAATTGACCCAAGGTCAACAAAAACGAAAACAGTGGCCATTGGCCTCTGCCTTCATACACCAAGACCAATATTGGTCGATATTTTTTGTTTAGATAGATAAATTACGCCCTTATCCTAAATTCCGTTCCACTTTACTTTCTCCGCAGTATCGAGTTGTGTTGTGGTTCGTTTCGTGGTGTTTGTTGTTGTTGGGAGTTAAAGGATCTCAGCGCCTGATTGAGGTTACAGATTATAAAATTAAACGCTAATTATTGATATTCGAAATTCAACACAAAGAAGCTGTTTAGTCTGGAAATGTAGTTCTTATTTTTTGTACTTTTAGCCCTACTACATACAAAACAAAGACAAGTTTTGTGACTTGAGGAAAGCGTACAACTTAACTTAATACAATTGAGTCATTGAGCCTGTGGATTCAGATCTTCGACATTCTACGCAGTCTGTTACAGCAGACGACACTTTAAGCCAGATCTCAGCGAAAAGGTTTGGCCGTGGAAATGCCAGTGAACAATGGGAATGGGACCGATCTGCTTTTGTACTACCACCCATATTCCTTCTACTCACAAAAGGTAAATTTAATGCAAAATGAATCAAAACTTGAATTAAAATCAAAGTTTTAATTATCAAAAATGCGTATTCATTCGAAGGATTTAAAATCAAGGGCTTGTAATTCAAAAGTGAATGCAATTAGGTATTTAAATCTTTGCAGGTGATCATGTCCATGTATCAAAAGAAACTCAAGTTCCGTCCCGTTCTGATAGACATCAGTCGAGGAAAGCAATTCGATAGCAAATTCATGAGTCTAAATCCTAGGGGTGAAGTTCCAGTTTTAGTGGACGAAATTCGGGTAATTCCAGACTCGAAGCATATTATTGACTACCTGGAGGATAATTTTACGAACGGTATGCATTTAATCATCTTGATGGGACAAGACTTGTCCTGATAAGTGATAGGTCACAGATTAAATTTAATATAAATCTGAGACGTGTTTGATTTTTAGGATCCCCTCCATTACGACCTAGTGACCCTGATCTGAGACACCGAGCTGATCAGTTGCACCACATGATTCATGATCTCAAAGTTGATTCACTTACCTATGGTACAGCTTTGTATGACGACCTTGAACTAAATCCTAAGCCTCCATATGATTGTATTAGTAATCGGGCACAAATGAAAGGTAAAACGACTTTATTTAGTAAATATAGGTATTCGTTGTTGAATTTTATTGAACATGATCCCATTGTTCAGACTACTGCAAATTAATTATTTTTGCACTTATGCCGTGGGTTTCAGATCTAGAAGAGCATCGATCTTCCATAATCCAGACGGAAATTTTGAAAAACCCTCAATATGCGGACTCACTAAGCAAAAAACTTGCTGAAATCCGGCAGGACGCTATATTGTTAAAAGACAGGAATGAATATGAAAGGCTAATTATTGCTTTCGAAAAAGTGATGGATGATTGCGAGGCAGAACTCTCCCTGCATGGTAATTATCTGTTTTTTCGAAATTTTATTTTCTTGTCGAACTTCTTTATCATTGAGTGATATGTTCTTGCAGAGGATCAAACTTGGTGGTTGTGTTCTCCAAATGTTTCGATAGCAGATATAAGTTTTTGTATCCTTTTGCATCGACTCTGGCAACTTGGTTTCGAGCGTAGAATGTGGGAGCGAAATCGTCCTTATGTGAAGCGATATTTCGCTCGAATTCAGCAACTAGACAGCTTCAAAAATGCAATTTCCACGGTCAATAATGGTGGACTTCAGGATATCTTTACCTACCCTTTATTCTGGGGGTTCCTAGCGGTAGTTGCAGTTGCAGGAGGTGGATTCTACCTGTGGAACAGAAATCAGAGTGGTGATAAAGGATTTCCAGGTTTATTTGAAGTCACCAGTTCTGATGCTCCAATCTTCGTTCCAACAAAAAGTTCCATAGGTGCAGGAATAACTCGAACTGTTGCAAGTACCAGCAGTAAGCTTGGTCCTAAAACCTCTGTAGTCACTAATCCTTCCCAACGATAGTCGATTGTAATTCCATGCTTCTAAATTTTCGGTTTTTGTAAACCTTTGTTAGATCCTGTTCAAAATACCAGAAAAACGTTCATACTCTAGAGCTTGTGCCAGCTCTATGAACCTCTGATGTAAATTAAAACTAATCGTACGTATGACAGGATGAGTAAATCTTGCAGGATTAGATTTACAGTAACGAACGCATGGTGCAAATATATGATTCTGTGATCTAATGTTGCCTGAAATGAATTCGAATGACTACATATTATATTTAATGATGGAAATGGTGATGATAGACTTGATTTATATTTTACTTGTAATGTAGTACAAAAATTTAAAGAACATTTTCTGTAGCAATATCGAGTTATAGCGCAAAAGGCTTCATCCTATCCATAGAAGTACTATGGACAAATAATATCTGTAATCTCTGCGAATCCTGGAAAATATTGATCGATTATGTTTCATAAATGAATCACTTAAGTAGAGAAAATATTTTTAGAAATCCTACCTTAATATTAGAGGAGATAGTGACTATTAACAATTTAATTAGTCGAATTGTTGAACGATATGTATAGAATATGTACTCGAAAGAAAGAAATAAATTTTCCGAAAATATTTGATGGTCTCAAATTGTCACTTGTGATTGAATAAACTTAAGAATAATGAACGCAAGATTTTTGTTGTGTATAACACTCCGAAACTTCCTTAAAGCATTTTATTTGTCTACCAATTGTGATGGTACTGTAAGCTGTATAAATTCTTTTCAATATAATTATTTTAGGTACTAAGTTAAGTTACATATCATTGGGAATATCGGGATTGATTAAGATTTAGTTGGCCAGAACACAGCAATACTCGGTAACACAAAGGTGAGAATTTAAGAAAATTAGACGATGACTTTAAGGCACAGTGACAGGTGACAGACATTGTCAACAAATCATTTCGAGCTCTCAATTACATCTAAATTAACAGTGTCATCTTTCTTGGGGTTCCTAAGGGCGTACAACGGCATTCCCATGAATTTAGGTAGCTCTTCACTCTCTCGCACTTTCTGTCGCCCTGAGCTTAATGAAGATGCTCCCTTGCCCTTTGAAGAACTGGAGAGGCTGGATTTTGTGACAATAGCTGCACCCTTGGATTCAAAATTGTAACGGAAATACCCTGAACCGGGTATACCAGGGGATGCCGTTAGACTATAAAACCCTCGATACACAACAAACCATGTAACCGCTGCAGTTAACCCTCCGATTACTTTTTCTATCATGATATGAAAGTACACAGCTGTCGCTACGATCATCATGTCCCACAGTATAGATAACATGGTCATAAATATGAGTATAATTTTAGCAGGCATATCATATTGACTGAAATTCACTTTAAGCTGCTCGAACTCTTCTTCGGAAAGGGTAGTAAGTGACGTTTCTGTGGGCATCTCGCTTGCAGGACCAGGTTGAGAAAGTTTGTGTCGATAGTGCTCTTCGTTCCTGATAAGATCTTTGATTCCATCCCATCCTATGATAGCTTTGGCTTCCTCAACGATTACAAACACGCACCAGATAAGAAGAAACGAATGTCCCGATATGTCAAAGCTTGTCCATTTTCCACTTTTATCCACACAAAATTTACGGTTTCTGACAGAGAAAAGAGCTGATCCATCTTTCAGAAGGCATTGTCCAGTCGATTCTTCAACCATTGTAAAGATACCAGTCCACAAAAACCAGACAATGGTTCCTACGATAAGTCTTCCCATGTGCCGCATGACCCCTTTTCGATCTCCGCAACAATATACAGAAGAGGTGAGGTAAGTGAACAACCCCGTTAGTACAAATGTCCATGCCCAACTGAATTTGACGAAATATGTGTTAGGAAAATTTGCACTATTGGAGAAATAAGTCTTTGGAAAGGGTAGATAGTCGGACACCAAGGAAAAAAAGAATAGAAGAATGGCATAGGCCGTCAATCTTATCCTGGGATCAATGAAAAGAATCCTCCGACATCCGTGAACGATAACTTTGGTAAAAATTTCTGGTACAGTTATAGGTTCTGGAAGTGGCTTAGTCCCCTTAGCTGCCCAACGTCCTTTTTCAATAACCGGCCGGAAGTTCATTGCTGCTCCTCCCGGTCCTAACGATGGGCCAACTCCTCCAGCCGTTGGTGATGCTACCGAAGGCCTCTTCTTTGGTGCCATATTGTGCTAGTGCTGTGAGTTAAAGAAGTTTCAAAAGTTGGTCTTCGTACTCCAACTCTCCAACTCTTCGTTATTATTAGTTTGTTATGCTTCCGAGATTCGGTGATCAGGTTTTAAAATAGCTTATCCAATCGCTCGTTCAGATTCCAGTTTTAAATCTAAAAATCAATCCCCAATGTCAATTATTGACTTGTTGATTATTGTGTATTGAATGTATTAAATTCTAGTTGGTGGTTGGGTTATATATTTTCAATAAACGTTCAAAGTAAACCGATTTTCAACAAACGTAATATCATGTAAAGATTACCGAAGGCTGACGTCATGAAATGTGATGTCATCTGC
This sequence comes from Agrenia bidenticulata, assembly GCA_034694785.1. NCBI lineage: Eukaryota > Metazoa > Arthropoda > Collembola > Entomobryomorpha > Isotomidae > Agrenia > Agrenia bidenticulata. The sequence goes on along the minus strand of JAQFYM010002141.1, from coordinate 2,735 downwards.
TCGAAGTTGACCTCTTCACCCTTTCCCTTGCTACCCTGGATTTTGTAATTTTGTTACTAAATACTACTAAGTACAAGTAAGGAAAAAGATATTCAACGAAACGTCAATAGGTTAACTTAAGTATGAGCTCAGTCCGAGAAAGATATTTTCCTCTTCATAAATTCGGACAGTCCGAAAACGAATCTTCTTTAACTTATGGAAACAAAGTCTTCTTCAAGGCTTCAAGTCTATTAAGATTTTGAAAGCAAATTCAAATATAATGTTGACGTACAAGGAAAGTTTGGAATAAAATGAAACTCACATGTTCCGCGAGACCCCGGCCGGGAGAGAGCCAAAGTCTGCCAAAAAAACCCAAAGAAGTTGTTAATTATTTAATAACTGCAGTAAAAAATGTAAAAAATGACTCACAACGAATTTAAAGTTGATGAAATAGGATAATAAGCGGGAATGAAGGATAAGCGTCCTCTTACCGGTCTTCCAGCGTCGTGCTGAAAAGTAAATAAAGGAATCCCCCGTCTGGTGTCAGTGGTGGTGGTTTGAGCAATGTTGGGTGTGGGCTGGGCTTCTCAAAAGAATCTCGCTCGCTCTCGGAGAAGCCTCAACTTTTTTATCCCTTTTTACTTGTGTCAAGTCAGTTGGGATTTGCCATTGCTAATGTAATGAGCACATAACCTTTTTTCTCTATATCTGATATCTCTCCTCTATTTCTACATCATCGTTCGGGAACGAAATAGATTTGGAACATCTTCAGCCCAACTAAAAGGACAGCTCTCTCTCGTCTCCTTCCTCGTTTTTATTTACAAACACTCTGTTTCTAAACGAGACACTGAAGAACACTGAATTCGGATTTTACAGACAACAGATTAGGTCTGAGGATTTGCAAAGAAAAGTACAAGTATATACACCTTGCCTGGGCTGAAATATCTTTCTATGCCGCTATTGTGAATTGATTAAACTTAGTGTGAAGTTATAAACTTGAAATAAAAAAGCTGGTGACTGTATAAGAAAAACGGTTTTAGTTCCCAGACCCTATATTCGGTGAATAACCTCCAGTTCCTGTGTGTCATTGCCGTTTTTGGAGCTAGATTGAACTTCAAACTTGCTGGAAATGGAAATATATCGTAAGATCATTATTTCATTATTTATCTTTCGTCTTGTGTCTTGTTTATTTAATCTTATCTCTCTGCTAATTAAAGCCATTAGAGTGTGGAGTGTTATGATATATCGATTTACAAACACAACTGTTCTCACTGTTCTGTGAACTGAGTTAAGACTCAAGTTATGGTCATTATTACAGGCATTTTAAATGAAATTTCCCGACAAAATGTCACTGTCAAAGAACTGTGCCGTGTGCATCCTTTTTGACAGAGACAGGTAACACTGCACTGGCAACAGTTGACAGTTCGTTATTTAAATTTTTTGCAAAATTACTTTTATGTCAGGGCCAGTTTGTTTCGTTAGATTACAAAACAAGCACCTTTAACCTTTAGCAATCAATGAACAAAGCAAATCTAAAGAGCTTCAAGAGCGGTGACCTCATTATTTGTTGGTGGAATTAAGCATCCCGTTTCACGCTAAACGTGTATTATTTACATCCTGTCCTTCCTATTGAATTTGTCCATTCTCTGATCATCATCATTCCCATCATTTCACATTTGGCACTTTGTGACTAGCATTATTATCAGTATCTAATGAATTTCTAGACACCTTTACAAAACCCCAACCACTCACTAAATAAATACTTAAACAGTATATCCATCCAAAAGTAGTTTTAAATAGCTGTGGTACGGTAGAAAAACAAAATTCAAGTCATGATGTCACGAATCAAATCAAGCACATTTTTGTGTCTGAGAAATATGATGACTGGATATTGGGGATACAGATACTAGGAATTATTTTTTTAGCACAAAGTTAACATTTATTTTTTAATCGTAAATTGAACATTAATATAAACATAAAACAATATGAGGATTTAGTTTAAGTTTAAAACAAGAAATGCATGTGGCTGGAAATAGAAAATCAGAGCCAGAAACTAGAACAGGATATAATTATTGTATAGAAATTAATAAATTATTATGCGTACCTGAAAATAGTGAAAATGTACACGTAACCGTTATGATTACTGTTTGACCATATTCTGACTTCTGAGATAGAAAAAGAGGAAATAACATAAAATAGCTCAAATGAACTAGATTAAGTACCTCCAACCTCCGTAGGTTCAAGTGATGTGTGTATAATTAAAGATAACAAAATTTAAAATAAAACGTATCTGCATTCTTAAGACAAACGCACTTTTATTATGTTTTGTCTCTCCTCTCCATTCCATGCATTGAAAGTGTTTTTGTTTTCAAACTGTTTGCAAAGGAATGTGTAGAAAGAATGTATAGTCAAAATAATGATATTGAACTTAAATAAACTTAATTAAAAAATTTTGTTGGATGAATGAATTAGAAATTGGAATTTATCAAATTTCTTGTATGCAGTAACAGTAGTATGCACAAATACGCAGTAATTGGCGAATATTGAAACATAATAAGTTGAAATGTGATAGTCGGTAGTGATACCATCACAATTCACAATATAAAATAAAAACTGGGTTACGTTTCGCTCATACGTTCGTCTCGTGTATTTGGAAATTATATTGTTCTGGTTGATTGTAAAAAACTCACAGGTGCAACTTCATATAGCCCGAGCCAGGTTTATAAAAATTTCAAGCTTCTAAGCCAATTTATGAA
>JAQFYM010002140.1:0-25831 GCA_034694785.1 Agrenia bidenticulata | reverse complement strand
TAACAAACCGGTGTGCAAAATTTGGTGGCTCTGGATTAACTATTTCGTCAGTTATCGTCCGTACGGACAGACGGACGCACAGACAGACAAAGGTGATCCTATAAGCCCTAACGAACGGGCTAAAAAGTAGAGTGAAATCTTTTGTGTAATAAAGGAAGTAGATTTCTCAACATATCCTCAAGATTTTATTATTATTCACCTCCGCTGGCTAGAAAATTCGATCCCATCTGAAAGTCTCTCATAAAATGTTCTCATTTCCTCAAGATCGTACCATACCACTTTGTTGATGACGTCATGGCCAAATCCTCCCTAAAATTTGCACACTTTTTTTCAGCACCTACTTAATCGAGCTTGTAGTTGATTACAATTGTCAATCATAATGTCACAAGCAAAGTGTTCGAATTAAAAACCTGGGTCGGAAAAAGTACTTTAATTAGTCCATTAAAATGCCACTGTTTAAAAATAGGAAAAATTATTTAAAAGGTGATAATTGAAGATTCGATTTCTGTTTTCAGTGTGCCAGGGTGGGCTATTGAAATTGAAAAGTGGTATAGCGGATTTAGTAGCGTGAGGATGGCAGTGGGGGTAATTATTTATAAATCTATTGGATAATGAAGTGATGTGTGTTTTGTTGGCATCCATAATTTGTGAGGATATCGTACGATGAGCCTGAGGAAAGCTCCAAGCGAGGGTTTGAACTTGGGACTTTGACCTTTATTGACTGATTAGAAAGATGTGAAATGACGTTAGTAAATACATGAGCGACCCACGTGAACTTTTCATTTGATTATCTGCCCCCCTCACGTTCAACTATCCATTTATTATCTCAATTAATAACACTTTTATTTTTATTATTGCTATTATGGACATTGCCCTTGGACATCATTCTGTAATTATGACTATGACCCCATGTGACCTGTCTTATAATCTAATGGAGTTTCCTCCTCTATTTATTTTTCAGATTTAAGCCCCCTCTTTCCCTTTTCAATCCTATAATATTTCATGGGGAATTGAAGTCAAAAGTCTCCGATTATTTCTGCATGGTTTTAGCATGGGGTACTTAAAATAGCACAATCAATCACAGAGATTGAATATATGAATTTCAAAAATATGGTTGACAGGATTTAAAATCATTTTAAGGACCACCACCACCAAGTCCCTTGTGATAAATATAATCTCATCATGAGTCTCCATTGTAATTTTATAAAGAGGTTAGAAAAACAAGCCCCCACTGCCATTCCTTAATGAAAATGAAAATATCTCTAATCTCTCCCCCGGCATAAATATCCAGACTGGAGGGACAAAAGTTGATGGATGATGGATGATCCATATGGTCTCACCCTCAATCCTGATACGCGCTTATCGATGATAAGATAATAGGGGGAATAGGGTATATCTATTCGGTAATGGGGTGCTGTGCCTTTTTCTGCTTGATAGTGCGGGTATTATTAGGAATAATAAAACAAGAAGGGATAACGATAGGATGGGACGAGTTGTTCGTGATATTGCAGACACACGGACTCTTGTGCATCTCACATAATACAATAATAATAAAATAATACTCGTAATAATAAAAGCCCCCTTCATGTCTCCGACAATGAGCTTATGAATAAGAGATTATTATATCCAACTCCCTTGTTACTTGGCCTCTAGCTCTACAGGCCCATTTATTGGCCACTATTGATAAGTACTTTTTTTTCGGAGGTCAAGGCTCGATTTTTTGACAACGTCATACTTACATCGCTATGGCCTCCTTAGTCAAATGAATGAAAGGAGCTTTTCAGATTTGAAATCGGGCAAGTAGTTAAATAGAGGAGTAGTGAAAGAAACTGACATTTTGCCTCTATAGAGTAGACTGGGCTTATACAGGCCCACTAACGGGCCACTATGGACTAAAAACTTTTTAGAGATCAAAGGGGATTTTTTCGATAGCCAGTGGCTCTCTTATAGCCAAGTTAATGGAAGGAGCTATTCAGATTTGAAATCGGGCAAGTAATTCTGGAAGAATATTGAAAGAAAGAGACAGACGGACATTTGATCAATTTGATAGAGTAGATGATACTGGATTAAGGTGGTATAATTTTATATACATATAATCACACTCGAAGAAGGTCTGAGTCATGAAGGTGTGAAGATTTGGTAATATGATGAAGGATGGTAATGGGTCTGGGACATTTATTGATTGCACCACCACTACCACCAGAGACTCTTCATATCCGCCCACACTGGTTTTAATAATCCCCAGCTCAATGTACTCCAATAATTATCTGTACGAGCTCATAAAGATAAGAAAAGGCTTAAGGGTGTCTTCATCTTTCTCCTTTAGAGTCCACGGAGTTCGGCTTCCACCTAATGCATTGATAACCTCAAGGCTAAGAGCTTTTCTAGGAGATTGACTAGAGGAGACTAGAGGCGACACTGGACATGAGGACACGGATGTGGTTACACTTACACAAGATCAATGAACGGGTTGGACTGGGATTACATATTATAATATAGCAGTTTTTATTTTTCAGTGTGAAAAGGGTAACAATTTCATTTGACATTATGTATGAGCCATATCTGTAATGCACCGTTGAGCATCCTCATACTCAGCCCAATGTTAATTTTTAATTTAAATCATTGTGACATTTTGCTCTCTCAATTATTTAGGGAATCGGTACTCCTGAATCGTTTATCTAAAGTACTTGATTGGGTTAAAAACGTTCTTTTAATTATTAGAAAATGTGTGTGAAGTTTGACAGTTTTTACGATCTGGGTCATTTTGTTTTTTACTGTTCATTTTGAATGACCCCAACAACTGAACCTTCCATTCTGTTTGTTGTTGATTTCCCCAAGCCCTTTTGATCCCTGCAATATCCCTGCACCAATTCCAAATCCATAGAGAGTACATAGTGGGTCCTTACAAATATTGACATACAAATATAGACATTTAAACGATTGTCCTCGTGTAGTAAATCCCCCTTTTATATACCATTTCAAATCCATAGAGCTTTCAATTTTAAATCGAGGGATATTAAAACAGTGTTGGAAGGACTAAGGTTGGTTTCTTTAAGGGATACACCCTCATCCATTTGTCAATTCCAGCTCATTAAATCCGTACGCCTTTGGCCCCGGGACCGGGGTCTCAAGCACAAGAGTTAGCCGCGATCACATCCGGTTTCAGGGAAATGGAATGCACGGAACTCCGAACCGAAAAAGAATTACTTTTCCTCAGAATGGACCTGGGCAGGATATTAGAATGGGTCATCAAGATGGTCATCTTCCGACCCCTTCGACCCCGTCCACCAACGCGCTTATCGTTATTGAAGTCATAGCTGTAGTCATAGCTGGAGCGGTGGAAACTGACATGTCCATCCTGGTTGTTTTGATTATCATGCGGTGGCTGTCCCTCCGGGTCATCCACGTGGACATGTCGTTTGTCCAGATTCCTTGGCTCAGATTGGGGGTCAGTGGTGGGGGTTAGGGTGTCAGTCTCCATGATGTTGAAGTAGTAGCAGAGGATGACCCTCATGGCTTGATTGAATTGGCGTCATATGACAGAGGTGATTGCGATGAGACTTGATGATCTCTTCTCTCTTGGGTCGTCTGGGTTAGAGGGGCGTCGTTGGTTGGAGCCGAGACGGAAGATGTTGAGACAACGGCAGGAGAAGATCGGCCCTGTCGTCTTCTTCGTGTAGTTCCCGTACACGATTGGGTTGAGACAGGAGTTGGCCACGGCCATGACGAAGAGGGCGTCTTGGATGCTCTCGTCGATGTTTTTCGCACCCTCATTGTCGAACGAGTACCTGGAATTAGTTAGGGGAGACTTGAGCACAAATTGGTGGGGATTTTCGCTGCCCCTTCTGTTCTCTGTTTTAAAGTACCCCTCTTTTGACTAGACCGACTGCCCCCATCAGAATCTTGATCTGATCTGATCGAAGCGTATATTTTAAGACTTAAGATCAGTAGGGGTATTTAATTTTAAATTGAGTACTTTTACTGCTAACACTTGGTCCTTGCCAAATCTCTAACAGAGTGCCCCCGTGGCCTTCTTGTGCCATTATCAATAGACTTCCGGTCTATACTTGAGCTCAATCTCTAATCGAGATTTTACGTTTTAGAAAGTATAGCCCTTTAAGGCCTTAATTAATTAAAAATTGATTAGTAGATAGTCTCCTTTAGTTTAGCCGGAACTTCCCTGAAGCCCGTATAATTATAATCTCTAATTTCAGCAAAGGGCTTAAAATTCTGTCAAGAGGAGTTAGAAGGTTTCAACTCTTTTTAAGCTCATTAAAGGGAACGTAAATATTCATAAGCCTCTAAATATTACATACAAGCTTGAGGGTATTTTTAAGGATTATGTGAACTTTTGGAATTTGACAGATGAAAAGTTTGAAAACGATATAAGAATGAGATAAGGGTTGTTTAAAGTACCAGAGATTAATGACGGCATAAGGGGTCCAGCAGAAGACGAAGACGATGACGATGACAAAGGTCATTCTGAGTGTCCGTTTCTTAGCCCTTGCCAAGAGGTTGGCAGTGGCAGCGTCTGAGCTTCCTATTTGCTTTTGGTGGTGCAGTCGACTCCGTTGAGAAATGCACACTTCCTGACATTCTAAAGTTAATCAAGGGATTTAATTAAGGTATTTAATCAGGGATTTAATTAGGTATTTAATTATTATTTATCCTATCCTAACATTCCTAACATTTCTGCTCTTGGTGAAGATTTTTCTCCATATGTCTTTGATGTTTGCTTACATTTCATATGGTACTGTATATATAACCTATAGTGACATGGGTTTTTGAACCCCCTATCGCGTTTCCAACACTTTGAACCTAAGAATTAAAAGATGAGATTGAAATTCGGTTGAAATGTTGTCGGAAAGCCGGTCTTAAGGGATTTGTGAGTCTCAGCTCTTTAAGGCTCACGTCTTGTCCCTCTCAAGATAATGGGATCTAATAAAATGATTCTAAGGGCCGTAAGGGGCTCTGTAATTAATAATGAATAGACTCACTGAGCTGCTGTTGCTGCTGAATACTCTTTGAGCTGATTTTCCACAAGATCATTCCATAAGTGAAGATGATGACGAACAAGGGAATGAAGTACATGGCCGAGACTGAGAACAGATTGTACATTGTCGCTTGTGTCGGGTTCGTAAAGAACCCAAAGCTCACACATTGTTTAAACGTTGGGTACTTGGGGTGCACTTGGACGCTGAATACTACGCACTGTAAGTTTCAAACAAAAAATCAAGGGCATTAGCAGGGCCGTTGTGAGTTTACCCGGTCTGGATCATTCGTGAATCGTACCGTAAGTCCGATATCCACCCGGGTATTTAGGACCACCACTTGGTCAAATGGCGACATAGGAATTGTCGACATTTATGGAACACGAAACTGACTGAGACGATCGACCGGTGTGGGTTTTTGTTTGCAAAAAAAAGACGTAGGAAAACATGGGATTACAATCAGCGATAAAGCCTCTGCCTCAATTATTTGACAGGGGGATAAATGCATTTGAGGTGGAATAGAAGGATGTGTCAAATGCTGAAGAGCTAAACCCAAACCCGGGTGCCAGACCCGAACGGAGAGGACAGGCAGTGTGGGTTAAACCACACAATTATTCTGCGGGCTTGAACATCACACGATTCACACGGAGGAATGAGTTCGGTGAGTAGGGAACTAATAGCTTTAAATCCAACGAGTCTGACCCGAGGTGTCAGGTGTGAGAGAGGTAAATTGGCCCTGGAGAGGCCATGTCATTAGGAGTAATTGATACTGGACCGGTGATGCGGTCTATTTACAGACGAAGATACTAACTACGTAGTAGTAATACAGGGTGCTCTAATAAGCGCTGTCATAATAAATAATAAATTACTCTTTCCTGCTTGTTTGAACATTCCTTGCCGAATTTTTAGGGTTTTTGTAAAGCTATTTGTATATTTTTATTTACGGCGTGCCAAATTATCTTTTGGCTGTCATGTACCGTTGATGACTAAATTTTTAGATTGTTATTTTTGTAGTGAACAAGAGAAATGATTAGACATGAAAATTGAAAGGTCCATGTGAGCCATTTTTGTTGGAAATGAGTTGGGATAAGAATTTTCAAATGCTCTTGATATGCTTTATATATTTTGATAAATCTTTTTGAAATTTTGAGCTCGTCCTCAGTGTGTGTTATAATATTTATGAAGTTGTAAAAAAAGTACAAGTCTGGAATGCCCAATGAAGATAAATAAATACCTGAGGAGCAGAAGAGACGGCGGCAACGAGCCAAGCAATTCCAATCATAGTCTTAACTCTCTTGGTAGCCCCCACCATTCTGAGTGGTAATAAAATGGCAATAAACCTGTCCAGACTGATGCATATCAGAATATTAGAGCTCAAATAGAGCCCAAAGGTCTGAAAGAATTTACACACTTTGCACAGCAAGTCACCCCCTACCCACTGGATTGTCAGTCTCCAAAAGATCTCCATGGGCATGAGGAAGAAGGTCACGATGAGGTCCGCAATACTCAAGTGGAGCATGAGGACCGTGATCCGCCACTTGAGCTTGGCCAACTGGTTGGACACGGAGAAGAAGACGGTCAAGTTACCCGTCGCCGCGATAATGAAGAGCACCGAGTAGGCCACCACCTCATTTCGAGACCGCGTCGTCATTTGCTGTAACTCAGGGGGGAGCCCTTGTTGGTCCATCAGATCTGAGTTGATGGAGGAGGACGGGAGGAGAATATTGGTCGAATTCCTGGATAAGAAATCAAAGAGATTCATCGAGATGCTGTGGCTGGAGCCTAGGTGGTCAACACTGTTAGCCAAAACTGGGGATCCTCCTGGGGATGGAGTTGGGAGTTCTCTGTACATTCCTTGGAAAAGTTATGGGCACTTTTTTTGCTTGGAGGATTTTTGGGCTTTCGAGCACATGAGTTCACATGGATTCACATGGACTGTCACGGGCTTCCATAATAAAAGTGTTCAATGTTCTCTTGCAGCTGATGAAGGACGGGTTAATTTCCTATCCGACTCAGTCTAGTGTGTAAAGAATACTTTTGTCTCCAGCTGGAGAATATGGAGAATTTTATTAATTCCGGAACACTAGTTCTTTCGGTCCATGAATATTAGGTACATTGATGAGCTAAATGTAACTTTTATCACCGAGAGATTTAGACATGACGATGAAATTAATTGGATTATTCACACTCACAAAGATGGGAAAAAACACAAATAAAATCGGATTAAATAGAATACCCGTGTCTAAAACAAATAATCCAGCAGCCTTTCTTAAAGATGATTTTGTTTGGTTGAAAAGTTGTGTGTATGCAATTTTTGCAGATTTTTGCAGATTATTTTGGTGGAGGTGGCAAGAGATTTGGAGACACGAGAATAGGACGAAGAAACTAGTCAAAACGAGTCCTGTACCTTCCGCCTGCTAGAAATTTACTGGGAATAGAACGGGAGGGAACAAGCCTTTAAGTAATACCCGGGTTTCAGCTCTAGTCAGATATTCTGGAAAAGGCGAGCAGAAACTCCCGTCCCAAGTCCAAGGGCTCGTAGTCTGCAACTCAATTCGCAGTAGATTTTATTTTATTCCCATCTTTAGCAAACTCCTTGGGGGAACTTGGTTATCAGGGAATTTGGGGATTTCGGTTTTTTCAACATCCACCCGATTTTTTTCACCATCCACCCGATTTCGGAGACTAAAGCCTATATGGAGATTATATCTTTGTGTGCTTGACAATGTCTAAGATTTGGATTGACAGAGAGAGGGAATTCAGGTGAGGAGGAAATTGGGAATTTCCTTAAAGGATCTTGAATAACTTTTGAATGTCTGATGGGGGGATTTAGTACATACGCAGGGGGTAAAATATATTGGACAAGTTTTGTATATGAAAGATATTGAAAGTAGTAGCCTTGCCAGTTAGGGCATGAAAGATGGGCCGAGATTTGAATATAAATGTTGAAAGAAAGGGTAAAACTCACAGGTTCATATAGCCCGAGCCAGGTTGATAAAAAATTACAAGCTTCTAAGCCAATTTATGAAAATCGGTGGGGGTACCCCCATAGGGTCACTCAAGTATTAAAGTTTCGCAAGTATTACTTTGTATTTCCAATTTGGGAACCATATGAACTAATAATGTGCAAAATTTCATCTCCCTAACCCAATATATGAAAATCAGTAGGGGTACCCCTATGGGGCCACTCTAGTATTAAAATTTCGCAAAACTAACTTTGTATTTGCTATTTTAATACCATAAACTACCAGTGTGCAAAATTTCCGCTGTCCAGCCTAATTTCTAAAATTTTGTCTGTAACCATAACCGGTGGGGGTTTTTTGATCACCTGAGGTCCGTTGTTGGTCAGATTTTGCCCATCTTCGAACTCATTCATTATATTGACCCTATTCACCCGTGTACAAAATTTCAAGTCCATCGGACACGTTTGAAGAGAGTTATCGTGTGGACAGACAGACGGACGGACGGACGGACACGGTGATCACATAAGCCCTGGCTCGGGCTAAAAATGTAGTCGGAAGGTGGTATTTTATTTAAATTGTGTTAGGCAAGCCGACATGCACTGACAAAATTTCCCCACCCGGTTGATCGGAATTTATTACATTTACCTACGCCTTTATTTCACTAATGGAAACGGGGGAGCCTATTTTTATTTATTCAACGGAAGCTTTTGATTTGGAAAATTCTGGACTTTTTTTTTAGTTGGTCCTTGTAGTTTTTAAAATTACACAATTAAGATTTTTAGGACGAAGATTTAAGTGCCCTACGTCAAATTACCTCCACGTAGCCCCCAACTGGATTGCACGGTGGGGGCGTGGGGGGTGAGGGGATGGGTCTATTGTTTAAAAGGTAATTAGCCCCAGTTCAATTAGGAAATGAAAAGTTGTTGATACTGACTCGTTGAGATTTGTTCAGATGGTTTGATGGTGGGCTGTGAGCTTTTGTTAGTCATGAGAATATTGAGAATACATGAGTTTGTTGGGTTGTTGGGTGGGAGGGAAGTAATTTATACTCATTGTTTTTTCTTGGCTTGGAATTTGTCGTTTAATTAGCGAGAGGATTTATTCGGTGAATTGTGAGGTAGTTCGGGATAAAATTTTAAGGGTCATGTCTGTCAATGCTGAGTGTCGTGTCATGTCGACCTCATGCTAATGCTAATTTAAATTGGATTGAGTATGAGGTCGTACTGGTCGTATCGATAATGCTTAGTTGAGCACTAAGTCATAATCAACACGAGTGTTAATTTGAATGGGTCAGTAGGGTCAGTGATTTTGAGGTCTTATGGGCATAATGTAATGCTGAGTTGAGTACGAATTCATACTCACACTTGTGTTAATTTAAATGTGGGATAGTGATGGTGAACTGTAGGATTGTAGATATGGCCCTAAGAATGGGTTTAGGTTATTACCAAGATTTTGGTCTGTCATAACATTGTCTTGCATTATTGAATAGGAAAAGCTTGTTATTTTCTCTTTATTAACTCGTTTATTATTGTTTGGAGTTGGTATTAGAGAAATCGAGGTCGTGATCGTAATTGGGAAATCCGATGGGCATTGGTCAATGGACATTCTAACAATTGACTGGACAATGTTTTTTCCACCCAAGTGTGTAATTGTAATAATAAATGAAAGGAGGATTTTATAAGGTCATATAGTATAGTCGTAGCATAAACCTACACTCTAATTTCATAAAAAAAATGTCTCTCAGCATTCAAAAATCTTACCGTCAATTGTGACCCACTAATGCGGGCCTGAAGGAGCCTACTCTATATATTTTTCTTTAAAAAAGGACGTGGGGCAGATTTTAAAGCTGAATAGTTCATGCGATTTACTTTTAAAAAAATTGACCCTTGACCTTTGGAAAAGGTTCTTATCACTATTGCCCATAAATAGGCCGGTATAGACTTCTGGTCAAAAGCACATCAAAAGCTTAGTGACTCAAATCTAGAGTGACCTTGACTTGAATAAAGCTTTCCCAAAACTGCCCAACAATGGCCTCGGAGGTAACTTTTCTAAAATCCGGTGGACACACTAAAAAGAAGCTACTTGTGTGGCCTTTGCACAATCTTCTAAATGATTGAAGTGATGCCCGGGTATTAGAGGAGATTCTATAACCTGTCCAACCGGAAAACTTTTCAAAAGAGGAAGGAATCAATAAAAAGCCCCTCAGCCTGTGAACATCTCATTCTAAAAGATTTGAGATGTGAAGGGTGTGTAGCCCTTAAGCTGCTCATCCTTAGACTTTTCTAAACGTTGAGATCCGGTAGAAAGCTAATCTCCAATCTCCAAGTACTCGAGCCTTTGTGTCAAAGAAATAAAAAAGACTCCTTGTCAATACAGAAAAATAAGAAATGAGCAGTTAGATGAGAGTCCAAGATGTTAATTCTAGCAAAACCTTCAATCTTAAATAATTTACCTGAAATATGTGTCAAAATCAATGATGTTATAATTACAAGGGTTGATAATCTAAAAATTTTAGGTGTTGTAATTGATAGTAAACTTGAGTTTATACCACACGCCAACTTGGTTGCCAAAAAATGTAACGCTATGTTATTTTCCTATTATCCTATCCAAAGATTGCTAAGTACTGAAAGCAAAACTATGTTAGTTAATGCAAATATTCTTTCCACTATTAACTATGCCTACTCTGTATGGGGTAATGGGTCGACTACCACGATCAAAATTATTGACAAAATACTACGCTCTGCTGCAAGGTTTATTTACAATCGTCAAAAATATGATACTATATCCATGGAATTTAATCACGAACTTGAATGGTTAAATTCGAAATACAGATACCAGTTTGAGTGCTTAAAGTTTGCCTTTAAAATTATTAACAACCAAGCTCCAGAAAAATTTGTTAATTATCTTAATATTATTGATACTAACACTGTCCAAACACGAAACAGTACGTATGTAATCTCTAACAATAGCAAGCTCGGAAAATACGGCGAAAAAACTCTAAAACATAATGCAACTAAACTATGGATCAATTTACCATCTAATTTACAAAAATGTGTGTCGTTTAATATATTCAAAAAATTGATTTTATCTCATATTTTAACTAAACAATTAGCCGAAAATGAATTTAATCTTCATGATCTTAATACATGTTCTATTTCTTGCGATCAATGTGCCTTAATCTTCGATGACTTATTCTAAAACTTTATGTACAGTCTACCTAATTATAAAATTGCGATTTTTTTTTTTTTTTTCCCCTCTAATCTCAATTGCTGTGATGTAATTTACCTTGAAACACAAGGGTATCACTTCTAATAATAAATAAATAAATAAATAAATAATAGTAGATTCCAGAGCATTCCTTAATGACAATGAAAAGTGATCAAATAAATGAGAAAAAAGAAATTGCAGCCTATAGTCTCATATCATCTATGTTCCTAAGAAAAAAGGGAAGGTAAAACGTAATGGAGGAGGTGTTGAAAATCCTGATATGTAATTTCCGAAAGGGATGCAATAATTCGTCTTAATTATTTAGTTTATCACCGATCATGATGGAAATGGGATTTATCATAGTCCAGATCCTTGGATTTGTTCAAGTGCTAAAAGAGAAGATTAGAGGGAAAAGCGAAATCTTGTTAAGGATTCCTTATTCCATCTCTCCCTTGAGAAGCTTTTGGAATCTTTTATTTCATAAATAAATCTCCCTCTTTCTCAGCGCCGTTATACCCTAGCCACCCTACCGCATTCCATCCATTTGAAAGAGAGAATATTTCAGATAGAAAAGAAACTCCAATCTCCGTTGAAATAAGATCCTTATGCTTTATCACTACTACGAACTAGATATGTAATTCTCATACTAGGAATGGAAATAAACTATGAAACCCAAAGAGAGCCTTGCCTGGGTAAATATTTACCCTCTCTTCCCGATTTTCTAAAATATTTGGATGCGGGATGCCTCGTCTCGTCAAAAAACCAGGACGAAGTGCTAATCTTCAACGTGGAATAATATTTTATTGAACCTCTGAACCCTCCTTCCTAGCACTCTTGAAAAACTACACCATCACTACCATCAGTACTGAAGGAGCGTCCATAAGTTATTATAGCTTGTATGCATAATGTTCTAAAGCCTGTTTTGAGATCGATCATTTTCCATCACACTTACACACAACGTACTTAATAGTGAAAATATGGACGAACATAAAAGCTTGGAGAAACTTTCCTTGATGAGTGATGCGAAGGAAGCGGTTCAAGTCACGTCTTAGGCAAAGTTTCTCAGTTTGTCGGCACGTTGGACGTTGGACGGATTATGGAAATACAGCCCTGCTTTTGTGCTACATTTTACTTATTCCTTAATTTCTTACACAAAGTCGAGTGTATGGGTTGCTATTATAAAATCTTATGCTAATGTTAGACTAAAATTTGCAAAGAATTCCATTTCAACTAAACATTCTATAAAATATGCAGCATAAAATAAGCTCGTAAATTCCTAATATCGTTAGCATTATGTGGGTAAGATACCCAGATAAGCTTTGGATTGTTAGGATTTACAGATTATATACTTAAGCAGAATCCTTGAAGGAAGTTCCATTTAATAAGATACAGTGTTTCGATTCTCTGCGGATGTGTTCCATTCAAAAAATGTTGCGAGGAAATAAATTACCTGAATCTCTTGACGAGTCTTAATAATGAAATTGAGTCTGGAAGAAATTTCTTTGTTGTCACGAAGACCTTGTCTTTTGGCAATTGCTAGAGTTGCTTCCAAATCGTCCAAGTCCCATTCCAAGCTTCGAAGTCCGTTTCGAAGTTGGGAGGCAACCCACTCTGATACTTCATTTGACCCTTGGCAGTTCTCACTCCAGTGCTGAAATAGTTCCCGGGTCCTCCCCAACGCTTTGCACACTTCACTAAAAATTCATACACCGTTGCAATTTATTCAATTGATAATATCCATTAATCACAACTAATCTTAAGCATCACGCACTGCAGAAAATGATTCATTCTACGAACATTCTCGAGATACTTTCCGAATCGGGCTTTTCAAGCTATCTATTGATTGTTGACAAACGTAAGTTTGTAAACGGAAATATGTAACTACGTTCGCGACATAAATCACCATCTGATAAGACGATCAATCAGTCTACCCTTTTGCAGGAAAACGTACGTTTACTCTTGGTAGAGTTAGGAATAAAAAGATTAATCCGATTTATTACTGTTCAACTACTAGCTTTGAGGCTATGGGTAGAAGGTAAAATAAAATGATAAAATGAATGCCACTGCACACACCATTTATTTCTTTTGTGCTTTGATTTCAGGTATTAATAGATTTTGTTCGACTAGATTTTTTTGGTCTGTCACATACGATGCAGCAGAATTTGATAAATTCTTTTGTGTACAGGCGTCAGAGGCATCAGACAGCTTTAAACATAAAGAGTAGTGTCAACACGACCATCGACAAACAACGAAAATGAAACAGGTAGCAAGGTGACAAACTTATGGAACCTCACCATCAAGTCGGTTTTAGATTGTAAACAATGTTTTCAACTGCAACTAGAGCAAAGTAAGTTTTGTCTGGTTTTTAATGTTGGTCTATGACATGTTCCATTCTGAATGGATTTTAAAAATTCATAATTAAGAATCTTTCAAGTATCATTAGTAGTATTTCAAAGTTAAGTATGAAAAGGCTATGCATACAATTACAATATGGATTTGGTTTTTATTTTTCTCCAAGCGAAGACTGAGTAAAAATACAATAAAATAAATTTACCGCAATCGGACTACATTTAACTCATGCCACAATAGTTCATTAGCACAAATTAACATCATCTAATGAAAGCTTACTCTTTGACAACGATGAATGGGTCGTCCAGTGACATTCTAGACAGCTCTCCCCGTAATCAAGGACTTTAGTCCGTTGAATTAACTTGTAAGGACGTTTTATTCCAGAGCTGCTAGGACGGCTGTTAATTGCTTCATTTATAAATCCTTAGACCACAAGTACCCTTAGACACACACTAGTACACAATCAGGTAAAATGCTTAATATCACAGACACATTTTTATACTAAAAATACACCTCCACTTTTAAATGGCAAAACTCCCGGAAAGGAAAAAGTAGGGCAGACAGACGTGAGCTATTCCTTTGATACAATACAATTCAAAAACGTTCACCTGCAGGCTGCCTCATAGTGCTTTGTAATTAGTTCCAGAATCTCGTTACAATACAAGGTTACTATACTTACTACAAGTTGTAGAAGAAAACAAGGTAAACGAGAGTTGCACAAGAGGAAAGTGCATGGAAACTGAGGAATCCGTCCGCGTACACAAGGTTCTGAGAACCTAATTGAGAACTGAATCTAAGGAGGACCATTTCCACCGAAACAAGGAGATGTTCTACCGAAATCGGGGATAGAATCCACACCTATTCTATCTTCCTTCATACGAGAACACTATATGAAAAGGAATAGGTACTCGTAACTTGGTTATAGTTCGGCTTGCGTAGTTTCATATATTTATATCTAAGCATAGAGAGCGAGAGAGAGAGTAGAAAGTCTTCTTACGTAGTATAAGAATCTACAATACAATCTATATGTTCTTGGGTGTATATAGAAGGGGAAATTGAACAAAGCAGCAGGAGCCAAGCTGGCCAGGGGGGAAAGCTGTAGTTTTAATATTATGTGGAGAAAGCTCGGGCGAGGGGGAAATTGTGCATTCCCTATAGTAATATAACAAGATTTTTTTAGGAGGAGCAGGAAAGTTTTGAAATAATAGAACGTCGACGCGGTGTTCCTTCAGAAAGTTGTCGGAAATCAAGACGAAGTGGTAGGAAAGATGAGCTCATCCATTTATGCTAGGAGTGCAATAGAGGAATGTGTTGACCGTATTGGTGTCTTTAATACAAGGAATCCAGGATCACTTTCCCCAGAGACGATTTCCTTCCTCTACAGTCCATGGGAAATGATTATTCTGATTCGGTGTAAGTCAGAAAGCCTTCGTGTGCACTCGTCCCCTCGGTGTCTCCATGATAATAATATGATGTCTTCCCTCCGTATTTCCTTCTTCGCCATGGGCTTTAGTGACTAAAGCCATGTCTACTTTTCTCCATGTGATAAACTAACATCAATGCTTTCTCCATTGATTCCTAAGGCGCATGTATTACACGATCGTAGTTTTACGGAGCTTTGTAATAAGAACATTGAGGTCTATGTGCCTTCCCCGGCTTCGTGAAATGAGGACTTTTGTATTTTATAGCCCTGGGTTATTGAATATGGGATGTGTAGCAGATACGATTGAAGCCATTGAAGGGGATTTACTTATTGTATATGAATTACATTCAAAATACGGGGAGTAAGGCATTCGGTGAGATAACTTGGCTTTTTATATAACTTTTAGGCGAATGCAATTACATTTCTCGTTCTTCATCGGCTTAGGCCGAATGTTTTGGTGGGACTGACTACTTTGGCATTCGCTAGGCCACATACGGCGAAGGTTTGGATTTACTGCTTTTTAGATCTGGAATACGATTACCTTATTTTATTCTAGTGTGTGTCTAGAGTTTTATTCTTTCAAATCTGACAGCCACAACTCTCGAATTCTGGTTTCGTAGATGAAAACGCGGAGAAAACTATGAGTTTATCGAAGGGTGGTTTTCCTTAGTTTTTTATATTATCTGGAACATCCAGTCTGTTTCATGCATGAATAATTAATGTAAATGACGAAATCATGGTAATCTCTCCCAGATGAAATCAACCTCCATCTCATGCTGCCTTCCAAATCAGAGCATAAAAATACACCAAAGAACCTCTTGGAAGGACAACTGGGAATCACAGAGGAAAATTATGGAACATATTTTGTACTAGTATCTTTATCGTGAGCCTTTTCAGGGGTTCTGATATATAATTTCGGTTCGAGAATCAGTAGCTTAGAATTTTATGTTATTTAAAATTAAACCTAGGTAGCTTAAAGAACTCAATAGGGTCAAACTTATATGAAAGAACGTGGTGTTAAAATTACCGAAATGGTAACTTCATGAATGAAAATATCATCATAATTTTTTCTTGCATGGGTTTGAGCTCTTGATAATGGAGTTTAAAACAAATCTTGAGCATATGACGTCAGGGATTCAAAGTTTAAGTTTATATTTAATTTACTATAGCTTCAATTTAACGTAAAAAATATGTAACTGTACCAGAATACGGAGATGCTGATAATATTTTAGCGGATATTCCGATATGGCATTTTTTTCTGATCTTTGCCCAATGTATTTTGTATTTTAATTTTAGAATTGACATCAATGGAATCTGATATCTAATTTAGTTTACTTTATTATTGGCCTGACTAAAGTAGTGTAATTTTATTTTATTTAGAGGTTTATTTAATTTATGTAACCGGAATTGAGAATCGGACCTTGAACTACAGAATACTATCTAATTAAACTAATGGATTATAAAACTTTGGGAACTTCTAAATCTAAATCCGACCGTCAAAGGCAGTCAAAGGGAATATATTTAATACCAGGGGCTACGTAAATTCCGTTGCACAGATCTCTAATCGAGACTTGGAAATAAATATACACAAATTTATAACATTCGGTGACAGCTAATTCCATAGGCTAAATATCAAATCAACATATTTTAGATGGAAAGGCAAACAAAATATTTAAAGGAATTTCGGGGCTATATGATACCACCATGCCGCAGTGCAATGCCATGCATAGAATACTGTTAGAAAATGAATGGACACCAAGTGCAGTCAACAACCAACCAAGGCGATAAGAAAATATCGGTCTCAGCAAGAAGTCTCAGAGATAAGAAAACTTGTTCGCTTGGTATTGATATTGCATTGAGATCTGCTATGGATTCTGTACATCTACAAATTCTTATTTTTATTAATATGTTTGAAGAAGAATTTTTACATTTATACATTCTGTTCATACTTAAACAAAGACTGAACTCTTAAATTCACTCAATTGAAAAATAATTTTCAAGCCTGCACAAAGATACAATTACAACTAAATCTCTGAAAAATATATAAAAAATAATTGGCCTTGAATACTGGTGACTGGGGTTATTGGTGGTAAGTGCTAAGAAATTTCTGACTGTTTCTAAATGTTTCCGTAATCCAAACGGTATCGGTATGGGTCGCCAGCAAGTATAGAGATTCTATTTTTATTACTTAGATTATTTAAACAAATAATGGCACTCAATAACTCTTAGCTAAAATTAAAATTAAGCCAAAACCCACCACGTTTCCGCAATTTGTTCTGCTTATAATCTTAAGATGCATATGAGCGTAGTCTAACTTCTGTATAGTCAAGAGCGACCTGTGTCGGGATTACTTCCAATTCACTATCTTTTTCGTTTACTATCAACCATGCTAAAAAATAGGTACAAACAGATATTAATAATACACATAGTAGTTCCCTTTAAATTGCATCCAATTCAACTTTTTATGGTATGCCTTGGATTTTGTTTTTATTTAGCTTCATTCACTCAATTCAGTTCAGATGCACGTATCAATTGAGTTACGAAGTTACGTCACATCCTGTCCATCGTTCTGGCCAGTTGAGTTAACAGCCATTTTAGAGCCAGCATAAAATCTGTTGTAGATTCGAATACATATTCGACAAAGGAGTTGAAACCGAGTCATTAAAATATATCGCATACGAGTGAACTTTTGAAAGCTAGTTCTTTAAATTCAGCTAAAGGCTATTTATTTATTAAAAAAATCAACGGAACTCGAATAAGTTACTAGATTTTAGAACACAACTCAAGAGTCTTCAAACTTGCAGAGCGCAGACTGGAAATCTGAATCCTTGTATACCGAATGTAATACTATTTACCAAATCATTCCAAATGAACAATAAGCATACAATTCAATCAAAACCACATTTTAAAACTAATTAAACCCCAGCCGTAATCGAATCAGAATCAATCATTGAATTAAAAGTTTGTATGAAAAATCCGCACTTCGTACGTTAGAAGTAGATGTTAATAAGGGTACCAAATGAGATCTAGCGGAACGGTGAGGGCACCCATGTCACCTCTAGCTCAGCAGTATTATTAATTAATATGCCCATTCAGTTATGCTGGTTATTATTAGTCCCAAGCTCATTGCATTAGGAGAGCACACTGCATAGGGATTAGTAGTTAAGTGATTAAGAGAGCCGAGAGAGAGCCGCATGGAAGAAGAGGAAGCGGGAAGCTGAGATTTTAGGTTTCGAGTGTGGAGTAGGAGAAAAGAAAGAAGCCCGCCGCAACTCTCTACATTCACAAACCACAATCCACACTTTGACTGTTGTGACTATACAAACAACAGCCTGAGGTCTCACCTCAGCCAGTTGTTAATTTGTTAATCAGTTACTGTACTGGCTCTCAGTGGCTGTACTCATTTTTCTGTGCTTCAAACTAACAGTTATTTGAGGAGGATAGTCAACATTAACTACATGTTTATTTTGTAATCCACATCCTCACCACTCACTCGTCAACTTCCATCCTCGAAAACAATTAACCCGTGCACCGTAGTGTGGGATCCCAGTGGCTGTGGGATTGTGAGGGTTGGGCTTTTGAATTAATCACTGAATTCTAACATTTCAGCTCAAGTTCAACCAGGCTGCTCTTGCTCGTTAAACGCCGCATGTGCCTTTTTTAAAGCTAGACTTTGAATAGTTTTGGGAAATTCTGGATAGAGGCAATGGAAGACGAATGACGGAGACGAATTTGACGAAGTACAGGGCACAGGGGAAAGGTAAGTACCCAGAGCGAGACTTGGGAAGTTTTAACTATTGTTACTAAAGAATAAATTAAATCTTAAATTTAAGTTTGAGATTGTTTACTATCGACTATGTGCTATGCTATGGCGTTGGGTTCTTGGTTGGCTCTAGATGCATATAATGTGTATTAAAGCTTGGGTTATTTTTAGGTTGGATTCCTTTAATTGAATGGGAAAGAGAACTGAGGCAATTATTAAGTAGGTCTCATAGACTGATTGAAGAGGAAGTCAGAGGTTAATAATATTAAGCCAGTCAAGAATCAAGATGCATCGGGTCCAGCTAGTATGGACGAAGCAGTTGCAGGATATTTACGAATTGGTAAATAGGACTAACTCGTGGGATTCTATCAACTGGAACAAGTACCCTACCATTCCTGGTAATTCATAAATCTAAATTGCAAATTTCATGAAAAACTAGATAGTAGGAAAGAAATTTAAATTGAATCGATTGAAATGAAAATAAATTTGATTTTCAAGGAGCTCATCCGGATTCGGTCACAATAAGAAATAAAACCGGACTAGCCAGGTACTTATTTGATGCTCAGAGATCGGGGACAGCGTCAGAATGTGATACTCACATTTTGTGTGACGATGGGTTTGTTCCCTGTCACCGAATAGTTTTAATGAAGTTCTCGCCTGTACTGAAAGAATTAATAATAGAGAACATGAAAGAGGTAAGTTGGAAGGAAATATGGAATTTCCACGCATTATACTTACTTTAAGCTCATACTTGACATTAAGGTAATGCTGAAAGGTTAAAATTATTTTATCATTTAGATTGGACTCCCTAGTGAACATAACCTTATTTCAATCGCTATGAAGGACTTTAAACTCGAGAACATTCTCGAAGTCCTCATACTTTTCTACACAGGATTCAGTATCTTCCCAGGAACAAATTTGACGATGGTAATAAATCTCATGGAGTTTTTGAAAGTGAAAAATGAAGCGTCGCCGCGATTACCCTCTGCATTGGAATTAGAAAGGAAGAAATCCCTGCATCGTTTCGAAGACATTGCAGATGAGGAATCTGAGGAGGAGAAAAAACCATCTCGAACAACGGATTGGGTACAGCAGCTACCTTGCAATAGTAATAAAAGTGCCAACAATGATGGTAATACTGATAACGAGACTGTTAAGGAAGTTAAAAAGAGAGTAAAACCTTTAGTTCAAGGGTTAATCAATCGAAAGTGTTCTCCAAAGATTCAACCGAAAAAATCGCCAGGAATTAAACGTCCTACAAAAAATATACCTGTAGAGGAGCCACAACCTTCCACATCGAGTAAGTACAGTTTAAATTACATGTCACCGGTTAATTGTATTATGGAACTTGGAGAAGTGTAAGAAGTATTCTGTTCACAAGTTTATTGGCCATGTAGATCGCCTACTGTTGAATCAATCTTAATCTTTACTTTCTTAAATTATTGTAGGAGCTGCAATTCAAGCCGATTTAGACCGGGCAGAACGTCATCGTGAATATGAACCAGAGGATTTGATTTCTTCTGGTAGTGAAAGATCAGATAAGGCAAATGCAGATTCAGATTTTGTAATTGAAGAAATACCTGTGAAAAAAAGAGCATCAATTCGTTGTAAGGGAATAAATAAATCTCTAGCTGAAAGAGTCAAGGAAAAACCTAGATATCCGCACAGATTAAGAAAAGAACCTGTAAGAAGAATAACTTCCCACTACAGGGATTCATCAGTGGAAGCAGTTGTGGGGGGGAAAAAGCCTAAGAAAACTAAGCGGAATAAAGTAACTGAACAAGGTAAGGTCCAGTTTTTTAAAAATCGCCTGATGATAATGGAGTCCTATGTCAATATTTCAAAAACGCCTATCGAAAAAGTCACTATCCCAAATGCTAATCATCCAAAAGAAATGGATTCCAAATTTATTTACCAATTGAAAAATCATAAATATTTTCAAGTACATGTCGAAACCAAAGTTTTGAATTCTTAAAGTCTAACACTCCTATAAATTTTTAGCTATGTATCCTGTACAATGACACTACATTTTTTATGATTTTCAAAGGTCAGCATATCAATTTCGACATTTTCAGTAACTCCAAAAAATTCTATTTTGAATCGATTTAGTTGTGCATTTGCAAGATCAACCAACCTATCATGTTCCCCGAAAACCTACTAGGGCGATTTGGGGCCGGAATTGGAAGTGCTTCTTGTGTAAAATTCCGTTTACCTCAGAGTCAGGTACCAAAAATTAGTGCTGACAAACGAATGCTGACATTAAGTTAAAATTATATTTTATGTTTTTCAGAATTACTGGATCATTCCGTTGCCAACTGTGGAAAGGATTTTGTTGGCAAGTATGACTATAAACGAAGGTTGTGCTTGATTTGTGGGAAAGATTATCCTGCCTTCAGCCACTTTGGACTTTTGCGACATGTTGAAAGTTGCGACGTTGAATCACAAGGAATAATAAGTCTATCATCTAATGAATCCTCAGGGAATGATTCCTGCGAAGAATACAATAATGGTATTCAATTATCTAAATAAAAATCAATAAGCTTAAAAATTATTGCTGTAATGCCTGTAATAATAACCTCTAGATTCTTCCATTGAAATGCCAGAAGTTCCGGCACGCCCTGATATTCACAAAGATGAAAAGATTTATAGTGATGAGAAATTTCCGGTAGCTGATCCGAGTGTTGTTGTGGAAAGATTATCTGATTGGAGAATCGTTAGAATAATCAAGCGTATCAATCAAGGAAGAACCGTCGAGATCCCTAGGCCCCTAGGATACAACTATGTCAAAATTACCCCAAAATCTGAGATTCCAGATTTTTTTCCAGATGATACGCCGGAAGATACAGCGGCTCGGATACTAATTCTGGAGAAAGAGCAAGAGGAGTCAGCGCGAGAGCACGAAGAACGAAGATTAAAAGTGCGAGAGGTGGAAGAACGACGGAAACTAAAAGCACGAGAGGATGAAGAACGACGAAAAGTAAAAGAGCGAGAAGATGAAGAACGAAGAAAAGTAAAAGAGCGAGAGAATGAAGAACGAAAAAAAATCAAAGCGAAAGAGGAGGATGAACGGAGAATAGTAAAAGCGAAAGAAGATGACGAACGGCGAAAAGCAAAAGCTCAAATTGTTCCGCCTTTGATTTTGAATAGATCAAGACTCCTAGGTGAGAATGAGATAAGATTGAAAGCACAGCAAATGTTCGAGAAGCTGACAATTTGCAGCTGTGAAAGAAAGTTGTCAACTCTGGCTCTAGCCACTAAATGTCTTTCATCTCATGGAAATAAAAGGTGTTGGATATGCTGCAAGCTTCTGGCATCTTCAACGCGACTGGATGATCATTACAGAACATCCCATCGTGAGTCTTCGTCACCAGAAGAGATATTATGTCCCATCTGTAAAATGTCGGTTAAATATCATTTAATTACTCGTCACATGAAAACTAAGCATTTCGTTCAACTTTGTGTCGAAGACCAAGTCTTCGAAGCTCCAATAGAGGCGCCTTTAGCTGAACCCGGGATAAGTATTCAACTAAATCGGGACGTTAATGCAATACAAGTACAGAGTGGACAGAACAGCACAAGCAATGAAAACGAGGCTGCTGGAAGTAACGAAAAAGTAAATCGAAAACGTAAAAACTCGAAGGACTCGATGAAGGCAAATAAATCGAAGAAGTTGAATAAAAGTGTGGCGGATTCAAGTAATACAGCCAATAACGAAAAGCTGCCCCTGGAGGCCGACAAGAACAATGATAATCAACAAAAAATAGTGGGACAGAAAAGGCCGAGACCATCAGTTGACCCTGAGAGTAGCTGTCAGAAAAATCGGGTGAGCATGGAGAATTCGCGTATAAATGACACTGGCATGTTTGCACAAGATGAAAATTCTTTGAGTTTGTGCCAAACATATGCTAATACTATCAACGCTTACTTGAGAGGGAAGTCGATTCTGCAAAAAGGAGCAACTTTGACTGCTCCAAGTGGATCACAAAATGGCAAAGAAAAAGGTAAACCATCATCTGCACCAGCTTTCAAGGATCCTGAAATTGAATCCATGAGTTTGCCCACTACGAATGAGTCTAGTTTTAGTCATATGGAACTGGCGGAAAACGGGACCGCAGATGACAATACTATTCAACTTCCCCCAGAAAACGCGAATACTGCATTGAAACTCACTCTTCATAAACCAATGAATGAAAATGCTGTTTCGACTCAAGACAAGGATCCGTCTGACGGCCGAACTTGCTCGTCGACTGTTAATTTACAACTTTCTGTAGTAAATGATAGTACTTCGTCTAATTTATCTAACTCCGGTTTAGCTCGCTGTACCAAGGGAGCTGTAGTGGAAGAAGTCACCGCAAATCCTGCAATTTCAACATCAGACAGAGGATCCGGTCAAATAACAAACTCTTGCACTGAGATCGCCCCTTATAGCAGTCCTATGCTCTCTCAAGCAATTCAAATGCCCAGCAATGGAGCACTAGTCCCCCTTCATCTATCTGCCATAGATCGATCCAATGATGCACTGATACGCCCCTATAATCCAAATAATCAACTGATTGCTTCATCAACTTTGCTGAATAGTGGCTCAAGGACGTTCACATTACAGCAGAGGCAGCCAGCTGTTGTTTTATCTTCAGTCTTAAAACGGGACATCCGGATGATGAGAAAAGCTCAGCAGATTCCAGTCATGTCCAGTACTTCTCCAGAAGGTAGTGGAAATAATGGACATGAATATTGTGGTCAGACAGTAGTAAACGGTCAATTTTTTACAGTGTATCGACGTCAAGCATGTGTTGAGCCACACCCTCACACTGTCATGAGGTTAGAAGGTAACACCGGGAATTTAGCTGAAATTATATCCTCGTCGTCGCCAATAAGGGCCATTCTTTCTTCAAATTCGATACCATTCCAGGAATCAAATCGAGCTGCTGGGCATGAAACCTTGACTGAACGGCCAACCGACGAGTATTCGATGGCATTGGTCCCCAGCGTAAGTTCTGCTCCGTCCGCTGTAAGTCAAATTCATGATTTACCACATCGGGTAAGGCGAAACGAAACTTTTGAGGAAGACATCAAGCCAATTCTTCTGGCTAATTCTAGCGGTGATTTAGTTGCTGTATCAGGTAATAGATTACAGAATCTTCCATCAGCAAGTGTTCGAATCTGTCCCATTTGTCAAAGACGTTTCGAGGGGGCTGGTTTATATGACAGTCATATCTGTTAAATATGAAGTGAAATTGCTATGCAACTTTTGTAATGAGACAACTATGGAATTATTTAGATTCAAGTACTTTTTTATTTGCAATGATTCATTCTGCGATTGCAATTGACAATTCATGAGCAAGCACCTCTATATAGAAAGATATTATATTTTTATCTTACATTCAGCAGGCTATAGTAACTTTTTATAACAATAAACAATAATATTATTGCTAGACTTGGGTTACTGGGGCTTTCTTGGATTTATTGGTGCAGTATTTTATGCACTCAAAAGATATTTAATCAATTCAAGGATAAAGTATAATTTTTACTCCCTACGGCAAATATTTTTAGATCGTGGTATCGATCCTCACGTACCTTCTAATCTTGCAATCTAAATTAGTCCAGTCATTATAATTACATCTGTAGATTTTCGAATTTATTAGGCAGTATCTTTCTTAAATCTCTTTTATTAACTTAGGACCACCGACATGTCGGCAGATCTGCTCAATAAACTGTAAAATCCGTTCTTTAAAATTCTTTAATTCTCGTTAAAGTTAAAAATAAAGTTATCGTTACTGTTATAATATGTATAATGTAGAAGCTCAGCTAACAGATTCTGATTATTGAATAAAATCGATTTCAGATCAATCAATTTGATGTACTATGTATATGTTAAGTTAATGTATTGATTATACATGTTAATAATTTTGGAACCCAATTATAATATTGACAATGTTTAATAAGTTTAATTGGTATTTATCAAGTAATTTATTTTGTTGAATGAATCTGCTTATAAAATTGAATTCAGAGACTCTTGATAAGAAATCAAATTCAGATGCTACAAAAAATATAAATCTATTATTTGTTTTTTGAGTTTAGTTTAGACATGCTGAACCTATTGTATTCTAGTATCTATTTATATGTTCTGAACAAAATGCATTATGGTAATGTTATGTAATACCTCTGATTTCAGTAGATGTGTATTTTAGATGAAGTTATGATAAATTCAGTAACAATGAGTCTGTTCGTTTATGTTGAAGCGGTCGTATTCTTGTTACAACTTACTTAATTTCGTAGGATTATCATTTTATCATTGTCTTCCCGGTTTGGCTTGTAAAAATGTTCATATTCTGGTTTATCGTATTCTGCACAGGCTACGAAAGTAAATCCATAGAACTATATACTACACTAACTGTAAATCTTTTGATGGACTGCGTCAAAAAATTTTTTTACTCAAAAAAAAAATCTCAAATCAAACGTTAAGCAAGAAAATTTGTTTTACAAATTGTTCTAACAAAAATATGGTACGGCTTGAGTAGAGGACATAGCCTGTGTGGGTCATTTACAATAATGTATTCATCATATGTAGCAAGTTGAAAAGGTCACAGTGTCGCAATCCATATTAGAAATCCTGTTTCGACCTTAAGCTTCAAACTTCTACCTTTTAACTGATTTTAGAGTACGTTTTCGTCCGCCGCATACGCTTGCATGTTCTCAGCCAGGTGCATCTCCAAAGTTACTGTCGCTGTCGATAGGTACATGGCTAGTCTGTTGCTCTATATCGTCGATGCTTAAAAAATAGGCCGGGAGGATTTAACAGATGTAGATGCATACATTTTAATAATAAACCGTTCAAAATGCCCCCATCAAAGTAGCACAGCTAAGGCAAATCAATTAATTTTCGATTTAAGGTTTGAATATATTCTGTATAGAAACATGAACTGCCATCGCTGTATGTGAACATTGATTGTTACTTTTCCTTAGATCAATGAAATTTATAATTTATTTCTTTATTGTCACTATTTGTCACCTAGTTTCCATGGGAATTATTTGTATCGTAAGTATGGTAAAACTTTTATTCAAGATTAATGGACTCTTCTTGTCGCTAGAGGTTACGACAAATGGAATTATTTCGAAAAATAACAACTTTTGAAAC
>JAQFYM010002139.1:0-25838 GCA_034694785.1 Agrenia bidenticulata | reverse complement strand
ATACTCCTTACTGAAAGTGAATAGTTATACGTAGAGTATTATGTGTAATTATAAGTAACTCAGTTTTGTTAATTTTTATTATATATTTTTTATGTTTAGCCTTTAATCAACGTAAAATTTTATTATTATTATTTCTGTTATACTTTCGCCACTTTAAGGTATATTTCACAATAATATTGCAAAAATAGCAAAAACCATAAACATAAATTTTAAGATATTGTGATCTAAAAAATAAACAGCGCAAAAAGTAAATGCTTACTGTTTATTAGGGTTGTTAAAAAGTTACGGAGTTGATCTTTTTATCATAGTTAACGCTAAAAATATATTGTTATTTTTTATATAAGTTGGCTTTCTACCCCTTCCTTCAATACAGTTGCTTTCCCAGGAGAAGAGGGCTCCCCACAGTCATAAAATCACGCTTAAATTAAATGGGAAGGGAACATTGTGCAGATTTTTTTTTATATTTAGAAAATCCAAATACAATAATTTTGAATAGAGTTTATATAAAAAAAATTGTCAAACATCTATAAATTCAGTTAGGCATTTCCGGTTTGTAATCGAAACACTGACTACTTCCCGATCCAAAAATTCCTAGACACGGCACTGCTCTAGTGGGATAATTTATAGCCAACCAATAGATCAAAAGTTTATGTAAAAAGAAGATTGAACTTTTAAATCCTTTTTTATCTTTTAAAATGTCGAAAACATTTTAAGAAATTTTACATTAAAAATAATTATTACATACACGGTAAACTCAAACAAGTAGACAACAGGTATCCTAATTATACATTCTTATACTGCAAAATTACAAAACAAAAAAGGAGAAAGTATACCTCAATATTTAAAACTGGTTGAAAAATAATAATAGTACTAATATAGAACGAACGCCAATATAGTTGTATGAAATAATATAGCTGTGCATTTAAAAAAATAAAAATTACACCAAAATAAACAAGTTGCTTGTAAATTACCATAAAAACAAGTTTTCCTACAACTTATCTAAACCTGACAATAACCTGGCGATAAATTTGCGATAGATTTTGGCTTGAACGTTTCATGCCGTTTACGATATTATATATGGAAAGAAAAAACGCACAGCAGGGGATATTATAGGTATAAAAACCAGATTTTTGGCTTTGTATATATAATCTGCTCAGTTTCTCACGATGATTTGTTAAGCATATAGATCAGTATTTTCAAGTTATTTTTTTTTGTTATTAATAGTTTACTTTTGCTAGTTAACTTTTAATTTTATTTAGTTTTTGCCAGCCCTACTGTACATGTAGAATGTGTAAGAAAAATACCAAAAGCATGTCTGACTGTGTATTAGTTTAAAAATGATACAACTTAATTGTAAATAACAGAATATGTTTCTATTTTTTAATTACGCGTGTTTTATATAACTACCATGTATTAAATACTTTTTTGGCTATAAAAGTTGCATAGCTCTCCTTTAGAAAAACACATTTTTTTTGATTATTGTGTATATATTTTATTATCGAAAATCTGCATATTTTATTAAACAAAAAAATCTCATCAATAAAACCTATTTTATATTTGTTTTTGTCTTGGGGGCACCCATGACTGAGGGCCCGTGCCCGTAGTGCCCCTCTTCCCTTAAATCCGCCCCTGAATGGGCGTAAGCAATTTAAAAGGGAGGAACTTTAATTTAAACCGTTTTGATTTTTGCTTGCAAAAGGTAGACATAAAAATCGAAAAAAAACAATAAATTACGTTTATAGTGATAGATTATATCACCAGAGTTTTTCTAGATCTCAAAGAAGGCTATTTTATATGTGGAAAATAAATTACATAAATGATTACTATAGTTTAGTGTGCAAACCTAGCTATTCCGTCTTATATTATATTTTTTTTATTTTTAAAAAAAAAATTGATTATCACTTTTTACAGTTAGCCGTTAATTTTAAATTTCAAAATACAACCAATTACACTTTCAGTTTAATAGTAACGTGATCTATGGTAAATTCGACAATATCGGTGTAACCGATATAACTGAATATAGCGGAAAACCCGGCATATTTAAATATAACGGAAAACCCGGTATGATCGATTCTAATGTACTGTACGTTATTTACAAGAGAAAACATAAGTTATAAAGGTAAACGATCAGTAAAAAAATGGTTGATAACCTGTAAGATATCACAATGCCTAGTCTAAATAACTGAATGGTAGTTTATAAAACTTACGTAATTTTATCAAAAATATTTTTGGTATTTAATATTTCGCCGATTCCAGATTAGGGATAAGGATCGGATCGGGTCTTTTTTTGTTTTTATTTTTTCCGATCCTTTGTAAAAAAACTCTATAGGATCTTGATCAGGAACTCAGCTATGCACAAATTAGGCATTTTCATAATTTTTGTGCCCGCCTTGTGCAAAAAAAAAAGATAAAAATAACCAAGGATTACAGAAATAGAAGTGTTATATGTAGGGTTCACCACTTGCATATTTTTTTTTGAAAATGCATAAATAGTACTGTTGTGCGTTTCTTAATTATTTTATGCCTATTTTAATGCTTTTATTGCCACATATATATACAAAACGATTAGAAGTATTGTCACAAAAATGTACTGTCTACACTGAAGAATATCCAACAGCATTTAAGATTGTTCCAATTGCACTTTGTTTTGTAAATTATACGCTTTAATGTGGATTTTGAATAATTACATATTTTTTGAATTTTTTGCATATTTTTGCATACTCATTCTACTCAGAAAATTATGTCGATTATTAACAGGATATCTGTATTATTGCTACTAGTACAAAATAATGTAACAAAATAATAAGTTTTTATGTAATAAATAGCGTTACAACATGATTTGTGTCTATTTATTTACTTTTGTCCAATTAAAAAAAATGATCCCAAAAATGCAATCACCACCAACTGAAATTATTCTAAACAGCTCGAATGACATTTTATTTGACCACCAGTGTGATGCTTCTCTCAAAACACCAGTCTTTATTGAATTATATCGGATATTGCCATGGCAACTATACGATCGATATTGCATGATTTAAGCGTGAATGGCAAATTACAAAGAGGATTGATAACTAGTATAGAAAAAAGATTTGGTGTTTAAACAAGATCTGTATTACGAATTTAACAGTTTTTAAAATGTAAGAACATACTGGAAGATGTACTTGGAGCTAATTTTTTCGAAAGGCCTGGAAACAGCGGACGTAAGAAAAAAGATCGGGGAATACAAAAGAGTTTTATTGAAAATTTGCCAATAAGATGAAGGCAAAATTTTTGCAAAATATTTCACTCAACAGTCATATCCTTAGGGACATTAAATAACCTGAAAGATACGGGCCTTATAAGAAAAACGATATATGCAGTTTAAGCAAAACTATCGACTGCAAACAAGAAGGTATTCGTAAAATATGCCCTAGATAAATTGTTAGAAAATAGTTATATATTTAAAGACATGTATAATATGATTCATATCAATAAGAAGTTGTTTTATATGGCCAAATGCACCAAAAAAGAAATACAAATTACTACAAAAAAATGAATCAGAGAGACATGTGTAAAGAACCCGATTTATATGACTGTTTGTGTCTGTTGTGGCTAAAGCACGGCCAAGCGAGTGTCTGGTAGTAATAATTACTTTGACGAATGGAAAGGCTGCTGGCCATGTATGAAAAAGAAACGGCCAAAAGAAAACCAGACACGGGCTAACCACACACTAGTTATAAAACCAGTCGAGATCACAGCCGAGTACAACAATGATCTATTTTGCAGCAAACTTATACTAGCAATCTTATCAAAATGCCCAAATGATTCTACTCGAACTAAATTATAGTTTAGCAAGATTATGCTTTGGCGCAGCAAAAATTTAACAGCAAGATATTATTAATGTAGTAGAAGAAAACCTTCTATTTAGAAAACCGATGCAATTACACCCACCAGACTAACCAGACTAAAATATATTGAATCTATGATTCTTTGCTTTCAAACAATCGTTACAAAATAAAAAGGCACAAAGAAATATTGAAAAATTAATGGAGGTCGTAGAAAATGCAAAAAAGCAATATGACGCTACACAATTGCATCGAATATAAATATCGTATCAGCAAGCAATAATTGCATAAATGGAAACTAACGGTGGTAATTAATAAAAATTACAACAAATATGATAGATAGAAAAAAGCAGGAAAGCATCAACGTCTTTTTTTTTTGTAAATGATCTTGTTATTGCTTCGAACACTTTTATTTCGGAATTGTATCTATACTAGCAAAATACTCAAAGTTATCTAAATACTTCTTTCTTTCTTTGTAAACTTTTAGTTAATTTTACAGAAAAAAATCATAGATTTTTAGGAACTAGTGCATATAATAGTATTTTTTCTTTGTTGGCAACACGGAGAACTGCTCATATTAGTGTTCATATGAATACAAGAGCTTATTAAAATGGCAATATGCATAATCAAATTATAATATATAATTGTTAAAACCGTGCTTTTGTTTTGTTGTGCTTTAATCTAGCAGGTCTTTGTATTTAAAATTTTATTACTTGCCATTTGACTTTTCCGAGTGGCTAATTTATTGTCTCGCTTTCTGCTCGGCAGTAACATAGTGCCAAAAAACGTCGTTCCACCGCATCTCACACAATTTGCAAGCGCAATATACATGTATCTGTGCTTTAAAAGCCCTACCAGTAAGCGCGGACAAGTATTCTTAAACGCAATTTATGCCCAAAATATAAAACAAATATTTTTGAACAGTGGACTTTATTATGCATTTATGGTAGACCCTAGTTATATGCAATATTGAGCAAAAAATAATACTTATAAACTTATTATTACAACTAATATAACTTAATTACAGGATATATTTATTATTTTGCGTTTATCTCAGTCAAAAAGAAATATTGAATTAGATATTTCAAGTATATAATATAACCCCAACCAAAATATTTATATATCTGTTTTACGTTACATTGTATAAATGCATATAAATTCACCCTTTGACATTTAAAATCTTCTTGGCACAATTATATTTTAAACCCTCTTTATTTGCATCAATATAAATTTGGTTAAGGAATCCTGCTCTAGCTCATTTTAGATCATTTTTTTATTGACCCCCCTAAATGTCATCAAAAAAAATATGGGATTATTACAAAAAAAAATGACAAAATGATATGTAATAAATGTGGCAACTATATGCAATTTTTACATTTTATAAGAGGAATCATAGCAGGCATCTTTAAGTGCAAAAAAAAATTAAATATGTAAAAAAATGGACAATGACATAATTGGCGTATTTAGAGGGGAACGGGAAGGGATTGGGGGGGGGGGAAGAGCAAATCCTCCTTTTTAAAAAAATGAACGCTATAAATAAAGGGGGTTCACTTTATACAGTGATTTTTTTGATAATAAATTCTACA
Organism: Agrenia bidenticulata; assembly: GCA_034694785.1. Lineage (NCBI taxonomy): Eukaryota > Metazoa > Arthropoda > Collembola > Entomobryomorpha > Isotomidae > Agrenia > Agrenia bidenticulata. The sequence continues at coordinate 20,428 of JAQFYM010002139.1, read as the reverse complement.
TTAAAAATAATAAAAAAAGGAAATTTTACAAAAAACGTAAATACTAATACCAAAATTTTTTTGGATGAGCCTGGGCATTCCTTGTTTTTCTTGGTAAAAGGCATTTGAAAGATACTTATTTATTAAAAAGTGTTTGTTTATATAGCTGATAAGTAATCAGCTATATAACATGTTTTATATACCACATGCATTTATCACGTCAACGCTGTCAAGGTGCGCGTATTCTTTCTTTTTTATCCCCGACCCGCGACAAACAAAACACCAGGTTCATACAAGCATTTTTAAGCTTGTAAATTGGGCAGAGGCTTATTATTATGCTTTTTTCGCCTATTGCTATTTAATGGTGATATAAACGGTAAAAATATACCTTTATCACCAACAATTTAGTTTAAATTTTTGCGTTTTTTTTCTATTTAAAAAAAACAAATTCGCTGTGATGCTCTCGGTGGGGAATTAAGAGTGGGCCCCAGGGACAGGCAAAAAAATTTTTAGCTTTTTTGATATACACAATAATAATTTCTAGCAACAACTTAACGTCATTATCATCTTAAAAAAGCATATAATTTCTAAAACAATAATTTATAATCGTAGAACCTTTTTAACAAAATTATTCTAAAATGTGCGTTTTTTGTCATGGGGCTTAGGGGCAATGCCTCCTATACCTAATGTCCCCACCTGTAAACTGCCTAAGATACTTATCAAAAAAAAAATGCGAATGAAATTTTGATGAAAAAAACAAAATACTAGAAAAATTGATACAAAAGCAATGTATTAGACGACGAAAAACGAGATAAGATTGTAGTTTTCTTATCATTTAGAAATTTATATACATCAAAAATACTTGTTTTCCTCTACTTTGTCTTAAATGTCAATCTATCGTTCCATTTAAGTAAAAAACAAAAACAAAAATAAAAATAAAACCCATTTTTCATTTATTACGTTTCATGTACTTCATCTTTAATATCAAAATTACAAGATTACAAACTAAAACCTAATTTTTAATACAATTTTAAAACAAAGGGACAAAAAAGTATGCATAAAAACCCCATTAAAAGACATGGTAGTTGAATGAGTAAACAAAAAAAGAAAAGGTGGATATGATTCGTGTGTTTTAAAATGACATCAATATTGTCTTTGGGTGGAACTGTGCTGAAAATGACATGATATAGATGCGTCTACTTATAAGTATGCGTTAAATACTTTTACCAGTATAATATAATCGTTGTAAAATTAAAAAAATGCAGCAAATATAAAGAAAAAGTAAGTTTTTGTTTATAGATCATCGATTAAAAAAAAACATAAAACACATAATTCAAAGATAGTTGTAAACAAATGCGCCAGAACTAACGATACGTTATATATAACACTTTTAGATTGTTTTAAAAATTTGAAAATAATATGAATTTTTTGTTTTTTAATTTTCTTTAAAAGAATTGTTATTGACAGTATGTGAATGATTTTTTTTGTACTTTAATCAAAATTTGATACTACAGAATCCCCTTAATAAACATTTGGTTCGGGTGTGGTGAAATAATACAGCTTTAAATAGTGTAGAATGACCCGTTTTATTTTGCTTGCATACATTGGCAAAAGTTATTTTATTTTTTACATACTGTATCATGAATACAAGTGTGCTGATAAACAAGGCAAATTTGTTACATGTAGTTTTCTCCTTTTTTTTGCACCAAAAAAATGTATGATAATAGTTTATTTTTTATTTTTTAATTATTAAATAAAAATATGCTTTTACAGTTAATATGACGACTTTTTTTGTGACTGCTGTACCGTAACATAATTTGGATAGTTGACGCGTATGCACGTATTGCAGAGTAGGGAAAGTACAATACCTTCTCCACAAAAAAACAAGTTTTAGTATTCTCAAAATACAAGATATTTTTTACTTGATAATAAAGTATCTGTAATAATGATTGCTGTTTGTTTTTGATTGTTAAATTGTAATATAAATAAAACAAAAGGAAAAATACTTCCATAAATATTGTTGGAATCATAAGCAGAATAAAAAAGGGAAAAACATGAAGACGTTAGTAGGTTTCTTTAGGCCAGCATCAAAAAAATATTTCGAAGTTATAAATAATAAAACATGATGAAATTACAAAATATTACACAGCGAACCCATTTTTTAAACTTACAAAATACGAAACACTACTATAAATATATGCAATTTTACGCATATGAATGTAATTTTATAAGCAGATGCACAGTCAAAACTCAACTTTTTTTTTTGAAAAACAAAGAATACTGAATGCGTAACGTTAATAATAAACGTAAAAAAACATATCAAGTAGGGTAAAAATAACAAAAGACTTTAAAACAAAAAAATCTGTATTTTATAAAACTCGCGCGTCAGTTTGCTTCATATTTCGTAAACGTTTATCAGCGAGCTCTTTATTCCACAATAAATTAATAAAAATAAAACATTTTTGTTGTATTTTTAAAAAAAATAAGCCGAGTTAGAGTAAGTAATACTAGACGCATTTATATATAATTATTACGGCCCGCGCAGGCGTCCATGCGCGCCCAGCTCTCGTATAGGAAAATAATTGACAATTAGCGAAAAACGAATATATGGACAAAAATATAAGTAAGTTTTATGTTTGTAGTAAAAAATTTTTTTTTTTTCAAAATGCGATATTTTTTGGTTGATGTATTTTTTTAAAATTTTTTTAAAAATAGAACAAAAACATTTTTTTTGTGTGTCTTGGGACAAATATATCTGCAAATATATTTTTTATATATTTTAAATATTTTCGTTGTTCTATTTTTTGTTTTTTTACGTTCAAGATAGCGGTCTGGGCGCGGATGGCCCGCTGCGGGCGCCACAATTAGTAAAAAAAAGCAGCTGAATACTAATGATTGTCAAAAAAAAAATGAAATATTTTTTTTGCTTTAGTGCACATGGGGTTTTCGTAATGTGCAAAAATAAACCATGTTTTTTTCTCCGACAAGATGTTGTTTTTCGTTTTCTGTACAAAAATCCACCCTCACCAATACAAATTTCTGGTTACGCTTGTATATGACATATTTTATTGTCTTGTAACATTAATTATATTTTGGCTCTCAAGAAATTATATAAAATGTATTAGTTGTTCTAAACCCCAGTAAAAACTGGTAAAGATTTATGTAAAAAAATTCTTCATTTTACAGTGGTATTAAGTTTATGCAAATATCCGGGTACTAAATACCCGGGTAAAATTTTGCCCACAAAAACTACTACCCGGGTATTGTATAGTGGCAAAAATATGCAAAGTAAAAGTATTTTACTTAGCTAAAAAGCGTTTACAGAAACAATTAAATTGCAAAATGACTATTATTTACATGAGATGGGGATAAAGGCAATTTTTGCGGTGGTTTTTTACAGGGCGGCAAACAACTAATTACACAGAATGGTATATTATATTAAAAAGCAGCAAAAACGTAGCATAAGCATACGCAAGCCCAACTTTCTGTTTGCATTTTTTGTATTTTTTAACTCATCTGTATGCTTGTTTATTTCGAGCGATTTTTTATAATTAGTTATAAAAATGAAATAATTGCAAAAACTATGGTATAATTTTCTTTTTTTTCTATCGATAAACAATTGCACTATGTTATTTTTTGACCAGAAAAAAACATACTAACATCCATCGCCTACCAGAATCCCATAAAAAATGTTAATTTTATAGAAGCTATGTGTTTTATATATGCGAAAATATAACGAAAAATATGATAGATGGAGTAAAATCGTAATTTAACGCTAAATTATTACACTTTTAACGTTATAGTGTAGTAATTATAAAAGCTTAAGATTTTTAGATAAAATATTGTAAATTTTAACGTATTTGTCACTGATATGCAATAATGTTTTTAAATGTCGCCCATCTAGTATTCTGTATATTAAAATTTTACATTCAGTATTTGTGACTTTTACTGTGTATTATAACCATTACAAGCCTATTATAAATAAGTACGTGTAAAAAAATCAATGTTTTTAGTAAATATATATTTCAAATATATACAAACTCAGTATAGCTTATTTATTTTCATTATATAGAAAATGTTAACTTTTTGTAAAAAATAATTCACATTTTTTTTAACATTAGATACCCTTTTTGATACAAAGTATAATTTGTTAATAACTACCCGGGACCCCGAAAAATTACCCTGGTATTTATTTACGCATTCAGGAACGCAAAAACCCGGGTACACAAGTTTAAAAACGATAGTGGTTCTTATAAATCTATTCTTTTAACTCCGTTTATTTTGCATTAAATGCTAAGATAACTACTTATGAGCACTTTTTGTGCAAATTCTTTTTTTTTCTGCCGTATAACATTTTTAAGGTGTTAGGCGAAGCAATTTTGACTACAGGGATCTGTAACTGCTATACTTTGTAAGAAAGTAAGTTTTTTTGGATATTTCATTATATTAAGAATTTACGTTTTTCTCATTTTTTTTGTACACATTTAAAATTTCATTTTAATTTAAATAAATTATAGCAATTATGTTTTTTATACCGTATTTTTTTAAGCTATATTTTTCCCGTAATCTATAAGGTACCGAACCTTTTATAAATGTCCCAAAAGTAAAAATGCATGTTTTTGTATGTAAAGATTTTTATTTTGCATGTAGAATACAAACTTTTATTCTACTGAAATGATAAAAATTTGCAAATATATTTTTTCTAAATTAAATTTAAGAACATATTCATTATTAAATAAGTTTAACAAAATAAACCGATTTAATCAAAAATACAGTATTTACTAAGTTTTTTGCAAGAAAGATAACATGTAATCTTAATAGCCACCGAATTTAGCGTAGATCATGGGTTGTAATATTAGATACAAAAGTAGACCTTATAAGAGCTGGATAAAAATCGAATAAGATTAGATCTCAATCTCAATCTCTAGTCTAGATGCCTACATTAGCGTAGTAATTCTACGAAAAAAATATTTTTTTACTTCTATTATAATGATTAAATTCCAAAAAGTAAAAGTATTAAATCTGATATTAATCGATATTTTAGATAATAATTCCCTTTTTGTTTTCCGGTCAAAAAATATGCAGTGGTTTTTATTTTACATTTATATTATATTTTGTATAAAAGGCAGTTACATATGGTTTTTAGTTATCAAAAGTAGGACAATACATTTCTAATTATGACATTGTTGCCTCGCATCTGCAATGTTATTCATTTACACAATTTTTATACTTTTTTTTCAGTTAATGCTTTTATATTTTGGTCTTCCATTTTTTATATATATTGTTTTACTTGGTATATACCTATCCATAATCCGTAGTTAACTTTTATGTCGTTTTAGTAAATATTTTTAGTTCTTCCCATATCTGCAGAACCAAAAATTCTTAACAGAATAAAAGCTACATATCAGTTACAAAAGAACCAGTTATACAAAAGAAACATAAAAGGTTTTAGAATAAGTTATTAATGCATAAATTAAACTGCACATCATAATAAATGTATCGATATACGTCTACAGCTAAATAAAAAAAAACCCTAAATCAAAGCATTTATAAATTGTTTTATTTACATAACTATTTAATATAGTAAAAAAGTAAAAAAAACATTTATGTAAAATACCTAAAATCTGTAAAAATTTTTTTACAAACCTGCCATTTTTGTTTTTTCTGGTACAAAATTTACCAAAGAATGGCAACTTTTGTTTGCCATGTTTGGTTAGCCCTTATCATTAACCATATATATATGTTACCGTGTAAGTAGATTTTTTTGCCAAGTATACTTTGCCGGGGCAAAGTATACTTTGACATAAAAAATTTCGCCAAGTAGAAAAAAAAGCTTAAAAAGTTACTTTGCCTAAAAATTTCGTTAAGTAAAAAATATAATAAAAACTTTCTTTGTCTAGGCCAAGTATACTTTGACTAGGACAAGTATAATTGGAGAAAAAAAAATACGCCAAGTAAAATTAAACTAAAATGAAAGACAACAAGTTGTAACACAGCAGTAAATCTGCGCAAAAATCTAAGACGCAGAGTCTTCACTGTTTAAGAAAACATAAACAGAAAATATAAATATGAACAACGAAATACTATAATGGTTGCTTTGGCGACTATTGAAGTCATTTTGCACAAATTCTTGCACAAAAACTGGCGTTAATATTATAAATGGTCTATATAAGTCTTGTGTATGCGCAAAATAAGGTCTTATAAAAAATTAATACTAAAATCTATTTTATGCATTTATACTTTAGTAACAAATGTAAAGCGAATGTCATGTTATGATATCATTAATTGTATTAATTGCAATATCGCCCACACTTTACTGAAATTTTATAAAAGAATGTTTACTTGGCATTTACTTGCTTTGATGTTATCACGCGTAAATGTAATATTTTAAAACATCTTATAACTTTTTTCTTACTTAAAGAAATTTAAAAAGGCAAACTACATGTAAAGCAAAATGCCTATTATAAATGTGAAAAATACTTTATAAACAAAGAATTACGTGGTAATGTAAAACAGTGCATTTTTGTACATAAAATGCTATAAATTATAAACAACATTTTTCAATACAAAATAACATATATATTAATTTTAAATCGGTAAATTATTCATCAACCTGATTTTCCTCTTAGAAGTCATAATATAAATATATAGAATTTTGAAGAATATTTACAAATGCTAAACCTTATATCGTGTAATTTATATAAAAAAAATTTCGTCAGTATATTCCCCGGTATACTTAGTTTGGTTTACCGGGTTATCTACTGACCAACAGTTTTTTTTATTTTTTAGAACAATTTTAGCAAAAAAAAACATATATTTGGTGTTTGAATTTAATAAAAAAATAAAAAAAAGTAAAAGACAATTTTTTTGGTTCAATTTATTTAGATTATAATCATAAATTGCTTAAAATTATTTACAGACATTTTGTAGTCAGAATTCGTAGATAAAAAAATGCATATAATGATAAATCCCCATACAGTCTGTACAAAGAGAATAATGCGTAAACAGTAAAATATAGTTAGTTGTAGAAAACTATTCTTATTTTAATGATTAGTTTAATTTTAAACGCAGTTTCTTTTGTATTTATATATTTTTTTGCTTTTCTAGTGTTTTTCGAAAATGTGGCTTTTTCTGTAAAACTGTGTTTATTTAATTTATGTTATAATATTTAATATCCTCAATAACAAAGAAAAAATCAGGATGTTCTTTTAGGATATCTTATCAATACAAAGATTGTTAAATATTAAGTTTTACTAACAAAAAATTTTTATAAAAATTGATAACCAAATAATAACTATGAAAATGATTACACTGTTCTCTGACTACTTTACAAATCTTGTAATATACCATGAATGTGTTATTTGCTATTTGTTTAAGCCACAAAAAAAAATTTATAAACAATGATTGTATATTTTACAGAAATGGTGGCAATTTAAGTGGTCTTTACAATGTTATTAATAGATTTAGAATCACATTTTGTGGTAACATTTGTCAATTTTATCATTTTTTACGCAAATTAAAAGATAAATGTCCCTGTCAAATTTACCAAGCTACTAAATTTACGGTATTGATTTAACTGTTTAAAATTGGCTCATTAGCGCGACGCATTTACATCTTAAAACCCGAGGCACTTTTTTTAATCTACTGTATAATCAAAATTTTTTTGAGTGGTAGGCAGTAATAAAATCTAGTTTTTGTTGGCTTTTTTTCTGCTTTCTAAATTTGCATAATACTTAATTTTATCAGGTATACGTAGTATGCGTAGACAACTGGTGGGCAATCACACTTAAAAACTATATGTTGATATAGAGTTTCAACTAGAGTCCTGCATTGTCATGGCCCGAATTGGCCCGGCCCGTTCATTGCATAAAAAACTTGCTTTCCCGTTTCGGGCCCGCTCGTAAATACCTGAAATTAACCGCTCCATTATTTTATAGCTGCAAAAAAATCCGTAAAGCGGCGTTGTCAAAGATTTAAGCTATACAAAGAATAATCTATAATGTAAAATAAAACAAATGCAATTACTGCAAGATAAATGTATGATAAGCTAATAATTACTATGCAATATTAGCAAATACAAACGGTTTTTTTTTGTTTTTTTTCATAATCACATTGTAGGTTTTTATATGAAGATTTTTCGTTTATTATGCTACTGCAAAAGCGTAAAATACGCATATTTTCTTTTTTTGTTTTTGCCCGCTTGCATCAGATTTTCTTTATCCCGCCCGAAACCCGTCCCACGAGCCGGGCTGAGCCTGGCCGAGCCGAGCCGGGCCGGGTATTTCCAGGCTAATGCAGGTCTCTAGTTTTAACTTACCAATTTATAGTAAAGACTAGGGGTTTTGATTTGGCTCATTGAGATTGCGATCTTTTTTGTTAATTCAAAAAAATATAATCGGGGTATGATCCGGCTATTTTGGTTCAAAAAAGATTCTTTTTTATTTTAAATTTTTTACATCCATCTAGTTGTGGCATGGGATGTCAAATCCCGGGATACGGATTCCCGGCTTTTTTGGACCTTTTTTCATCCCGGGATATCCTGGGATAAATTAATGGTATCTTACTGTAATATTTTGCATAAGAAATCTAGGGTATATATTCATATATATAGAACATAAGTGCATGTATATAGTTAGGACTTTTGTAATAACAACAAAATATATTTACGGATTTTGTAGCTGCTCAAAAGCTTCATTATTTCGAATAGCTATTTTTCTGTATGCTATTTACGTTACATGCAATAGTTAATATGTGTTTTTCGAATGATAAGAATATTAACTTTAACTTTACCATGTTATTACGATAAATAGACAAGATATACACATCGAAAAAATTATACATTAATTTAAGACTTACATGTTATATTGGTCTATGGCGTACTTCATAATATTGCATGATTTTTTTTGCACACTTTTAATCACGTGTGTCATTTTTTTTAGAAAGTATAAAGTTTTTTGCATAGATAATTTTTTTTTTAAGTTTTCACCCTTTATTTGTTTTTACTTAAGCTAAAGGATATACAAACCCCATTTAGGGATAAAAATACCAATATCTTAGTTTTATTTTGTTTTAGAGCATTTTTTTTGACATTATAATATGTTTTTATATGTGTATCCGATTTCCGGGATCGAAAAATACGACTTTCTTTGTATCCCGGGATTTGACATTCCGAGTTGTGGCTTTGAATATTACTACTAAATTTTCTATTATATACTTTTAATTTCTTTGGATTATTTTTACCTGGGGTTAAATGGAAACAACCGGAAATGTACTTGTGTTCATACAAGATCATGATCAGATAATGATCCAATCTAGATTCAATTTTTAGTAAAAAAAATGAGCCGTATAGGATCCAGATCAGTTTTTTGATCTTTGGGAAACAACAACCTAGTAAATACTATTTGAAGGGTTTAAACTTAGGTAAATTGAGATTTAATATTCATTTTTACAACACAGATTTGTACACAATCTATAAAGAAGATTTTTTATGTGCCATACATAGTTATACTTATAAACATAAGAAGCTTTTACAACAAGTTATTATATGTAATCAGTAAACTAAGCACTATATTAAATTATAAAACAAATTTGTAACGCAATTTCTGCTATAAAATGTCTTATAAAGAAAATGCTTTTAATACTTTTTTTTGTAGGGACATTGATGACCAATGATAAGACAAAGAAGCTAGGATAGGTTCGCAAAATACATGTTGTTATTTTGTGCGCATTTATAAAAAAATTGACTTCCTGATAAGTAATGAAAAAATTCATAAACGATTAGTATATTTTATTGCAATGCTACTATCAGAGAAGTGAGTAGTGCGAATACCCAGTTTTTATTGTTATTACTGTTTTCTATTAAAATGTGCCGAACTGACTGTATGAATGATAAAAAGGGGATGCACGATATGCATCGTTAACGAGATTTACAAATTTTTCCAGATATATCTTATTTCCCAAAAAAAATATAAGTTTTGTTTTGCAACGTATACCAACAACACAAAGACTTATTCATGACCTTTTTCATAGAACAGTATACATTATTTGTTTGTTTTAATTTTTTTGTTGATATAATTTTATAAGATGCACAAAAAGATGGATAAAGATTACTAATAAGTCAATCATTACACGAATGTAGGTAAACTATGTGCAATTTCTATTATTTATAATGCAGCATAAAATTTTTTATTATTTATAATATAGCATAATGTTTTTTTCGCAAAAAAAATAATAAAAAAACGTCTTGTTAAAAGGTATTACGTATTAGTTTTTATGTTTTTGCGTAATTTTGCATATAAAATAAAGTCCAAAACACAAAACGCGAATTCTATAAGGAGACATCGTACATTACTGTCGTAAAAAGCCGGTTATATGTTTTTACTTGCATTACGACGGGTCTCTATATTATATATTTTTTCTATAAAACAATTGAGTTTTGTATACTAATTTTTGTATGCCATCTCTAAGCCAGGATCACGATTTGCATGCCCCCAGTCCCCATTTATATAATCTACGTCTACAAAGTATAAAAACTTAAAGTGTAAAAAGTGTGTAAAAATAGAAACTTATTTTGAGATTGTAAGACGAATGTCCGCATAATGCTGTGCGTTAAGCTAGTAACACAACTATGGTCTGTATGTCAATTTTTAAGGATCCATATAGATTTATAAGGCATTCGATAAAAATAAATTCACTTGATTATGTAATTTTGTGTATTATATAACCTCAAATAGTCAGTATTTGATCTATGTATATTAAAAGGTTTTATTTTATTTAGACTAAATTTTCGTAGAATCTATTATTTTATGTAAATCAGGCTTTATTTTGTGAAAAAGGTATGCCCATGTAATTTTTTGTAATTTTTTGTATTTTGCTATGTATGCAATATTTCTCCTTTGTTGAAAAATTTTATGCTTTTATATAAAAAAAATAGTTTAAGTAACCTATGTCAATCTAGAATACATAAAACATATGTTTTACAATTATAAGTAACAATAAAAATGTAATTGATATTTTATTCATGAAAATATAACAAAAGCAAAAATTTTACGTAAAAAAAGTATATTGGTAAGCTTATATGTTTTATTCTAGTGATTTTAGGTTTTATACAAGTACATATGTCACGCAAATAAAGTTTTCTTGTATAGGATGCAAGTAACTATGGGTTCTTTAGGTTTTGCATATTTATCAATTTAACAATTTCTTTTTAGCATGAATGTACTATTTCATCACGTTAACATGTATGTATAGCAAATTAGTACTAGTTGATTTAAGTAAAATGAGTTTAAAGGAAATAACTAAGTTTAAAAAAAGGGATTCTTAAGTATAAGAGACAAGAAAGTCATGTAATTTAAATGCAATATATATATATTGTATTCTAACAGCATATAATTTCTATTTCTAGAATATGTATCACAAGGAATGATAATTCTCTACTACATACGGCTTTCGATACAAAAAAAAACAATTTAAGCACAAAAAAGTATTATAAAGCAGGTTATACTTGCATTTATTAACTACGTAACAATTACGTATAAAAAACAGTATTGACGACGAAAAATTATAAATTGTATTTCCTTATAATAATTTAATTTCTTGCAAGTAGAGAGTGCAACGGGATCGATTTTTTGGCGATCCCGGGATCCGATATTAGTAAAATTTATAATCCCGGGATCTCGTTGATTTTCGGGATTATAAATTATATATTATAAGCCTTAAATTTTGCGCAAAAAATTGTAACAAAAAAACGAAAAGTCTATTTTTATATTGGAGAAACTTGAAAAAATTAAAAAAAACTTCGTGAACCTATATAATGTTAGTTCAAATGATAATTCTTTTATTGTCCATTGGTACTAAAAGTATTGCCAACTACATGGTCTTTACCAGTACCTAAAACACGATCAAAATGCATGGCATTTATCCTAACCACAACGTCTAACACAACATATCACTTGATTTTCTGTGCTCTCTAAGCCGTCAAAATAAAATTTAATGAAGTTCTTAATGATTGTGCGGTTTTTAAGAACAAAGGGGTAATAATGATAAAAATTAAAAAAATAATTGTTCAAATTTCAAAAACCAATTTTTTGAACAAACTGTGTTATTTACAATAATAAAAGCCATCATTATAGTTTCAAAAATTGTTTTTATTTCGAAAGTAAAAGATTACCTGACTAAATCTAAAATACTCATACATTTTTTTACGCTAAAAATTTTAAAGTTGTATGTATCCAACACACCTCAAAAATATAGCGTCTTGTTTATAATACATTTTACACCAAAAATCCTGTATATTTTGTTCATTTTAATCCCGTATAAAAAATTTATAAATTCCGGGATTCGGGATTTTTATAATCCCGCTGAATCCCGGGATTGCATTCTCTACTTACAAGGTATTTTTGATATACAAACACTCGATTATCAAATATTAGATTTTAAGTAAATAAAACAATTTTTAATATTTGAAGCTATTGATTACTCAAGTTTTTACTTAACTAGATCTATTCTTTTGATTACACCTAAATATTGTATGTAGTGCGTAAATAAGTGTCAAAATGACATTGTAATACGAAATTTATGTAAAATCTTTATAGATCTTATAAGAAGAAAAACCAAAACTGAAATATGTAAATTACCGCTTTAAATGACACAATGTATTGAAGTCAACTAAATCCCTACAATTTTTTTTTTATATTTTTCAAATACTGGTATAAAGGTTGTTAACTACAGTACATAATCCTTGTTTGTACTTTAAATTTATTTCTTTTTTGTAGTATTTTGGGTTTCATTAAAAAAATTGTTTCAAAACGTTTTTTGAATTTAAACTAAAAAATGGTAAAATGGTACATTAAAAATGACATCTAATAGATATATATACAGTAAAGTTTGACTAAGTAAACAAAAACTACAGCAACAAAGCAAATTTTAATCCGTAATTTTTTGGTCCCCAGACAAAAAGACCGATATAAAAGGGCTGGCAATAAAAGGTTCTTAAATAAAAAAAGGGCCCAAATTTTTTAGGTCCAAAAATAAAAAGGTTCAAAACAAAAAAAACCACCCCAAAAAGTCCACGAATATCATGTTTATAAATTAGTTGACATAAAACAGAATTAAGCCCTATTTATTATAACCTATTCTGCTTTTGACCCATATAATTTTTGGATATTTTATTTTTGGACCTTTTTGTTTTAAACCTATTTACTTTTGGATTTAAAAAATTTCGGCTTTTTTTTTATTTTCGGATCTTTTATTTTTAGACCTTTTATTTCAGCCCTTTTATCGATTCACGAATTTCACTTGTGAGAACATTTAAAGAGGGAGCATAAAGTTTTGGACCTAGAAGATAAAATGGTGTATGTCACAAAACATTTTGTGACTTCTTGATGAGGCAGAGATATTCTTGTTTCTTTTTTAAAACATTTAATCAATGTATGCACATATATACTATGTGTTTTAATAGCTGATTAATAATCTGCAAAAAATCATATTTTGTTTTTCGTGTATTTTAATAAATGTACAAGTCATTATCATATCGCAAGATGCTTGATTAGGGGTGTAAAAAATCGGGAATCTATTTTTTATATGGAAAAATTGGGAATTTATAAGGGAAAATTGGGAAAATTGGGAATTTTGGGAAAATTGAAAATTTTGAAGAATAAAAAAATGTACAGGGTAGTTAAACATATTTTAAAGTCATAATTACGACACTAGTACTTATAATTGATATATTTTAGATTGCAGAGTACATGTTTTTTTTTAAACTAACGTCTGTATTTATATCTACCATAACTTATATTCTTATAAAACGCTTGAAGTAAACCCAGAAGTAGTTTTAAAATTATAAAGCAAAGCTATAAGTTATCTAAAACAATTATTTTTTAGATGTATGTTTGTTTGCAATTTATAAAATGCTTTTATAAGTAAAATTTATATTATTTGGCATATTATTATTTATTTATTTATTATTTTTACTTGACTAAAATAATAAACTTTTTGCCATGACGGAAACAATTTATAAATAGAATATTATAATGCTTGATCCTTTATACATGTTATTTGACGCCTTATAATTTTTAGTATGATTCAAAATGTTGGTAATTAACTTTACAACCATGTTACAAACAATTTTAAAACGGTAAAGCTCGAACTTGTTTCGTAAATTAACGAGAAAAATAAGAATAAAGTTTTATTAGTAAATAAAACGCGAAGAAAACTATTCAATAGATAAGGGAAAATTCCCAATTTTCCCGTGGTCAAAATTTCTTTCCCATTTTTCCCGGTCTAAATGATGGGAAAATTGGGAAAGGTAATTTTGGTTTACAACCCTAGTTCACATAAATTTTTAAAAATTGTATATCTACATCAAATATGAAATATAAGTGCTAAATATATAAAAAAGAATAGTGAAAAAATAGAAGGCGATCAATTTTCTTATAATGGCCCTAAAATAGGGCCATTTTTTAGGGCCTTTTTTTCGGGCCCCTTGGGTACTCACATGTTAAGTAAAGGTTTTCTTTCAGTTGTTTTTTATAAATAGTTAATGGAGTAGCCTATGTAAAAATATAATTTTTTATCGATTTTTTAAATTTAATTTGCGGTAATTCATTAAAAAGTCTATCTGTTCATTTTTTTGTACTACTTTTATTAAATTTCTTTGGGCTTATCGTTCTTTTTGTTTGTTTTTTTACCCAAGTTCGATTCTAAAGTATCATATTCATCCCTTTCCCATTCCTTTTCAATTATTGTTACTGTTTCTTCACATGCACAATAGTTTCGAGCGTCTTTTACACATTTCCTAACATGATCTACGGATTGATCTTTAAGATCTTTCAAATATTCGCAAAACTCATCATGTTCCATATCAACAGCTTTTCTTACGATAATCTTTGTTCTTTCACAGCACTCAAATAATTCGGCATAATATTCGAATTTCAAACTTTCTTTTACATTGTATGCATAAACTATATTGTCGTATACTTGATCAACTTTTTTTTCGGTGAAAATTGACCGAATATTTTGTACATAATACTTTTCGAGATAAATGCGCACAGGTAAATTTCCAGCACCACTCGGTACGAGATCAATTATATAATCAAAAACACGAAGCTCTTTTGGAAGCATGCTGTTTTCTTTTCTCTTTATTGGTGGGGTATATAACAGATTTTCTTCTTGTGATTTTAGTTCAGTGTTCTTTTCTTCCTCGGTAATATTATTTTGGCAGTTAATTTTTGGAATTATCTCTAATTCTGTTTCACTTTTATTTTCATTAAGATCTGGGCCTCTTAAGCGGTCATGTGTATATCTTTTATCAATTTTTTTTGTTGTTGGGCAGTGATGTTTAACATTTTGTGTATTAAATCCTAAATCAGTAGTCGGTACATAAGCTAATTTGTGTAAATCCAAGCTAGAATTATCAGAATGAGTCGAATTATTCATTTTCTGTTCATTTGGCGAGGTTATTGTCACTGTGTCAAGATTAGATAGGATACTTCCTTTATCTATATCCGATTCAGTTTTTCTTGACAAATCACAAATTTGATTTATAGTAATATCTTCTTGAGGATTTTCGGAATCTTCATTTTTCTTAATCGTTTCTTTTTCATCTCTAGACATTATAAGCTTCCATAGTCCAGCTACAAAATTGCGTAATGGACCACTTTTTTTTCATTCGCATTTCTTGAATGATTCAAGTCAGTTTGCCCGAACCTAATGTCTTCTTCTTCAGATTCTTTTTTGACAAATGGTGCTGTTTCCTTTGATCCACTGGTTTTTTTTGCACATTTAAAAAAGCTTAAAAATATATGAAGAGTTAAAATTAACATGGGTTTAAATATTTAACGATTTATATAGAGCTAAATGATAGAAAATGTTTAATTAAATGGCGCATAAATTAATCGATGATCAGAAAAAAATACATTAATTAAAAATAAATTAAAAGAAAAGAAAAAAAAAGGAAAAAAAAAAAACTTTTATTAATTTCATATTATAGTAGCTTGAATTGAAGGATTAAATGTTATTTTATGTTTGAAATTGCGAAATTTGTCTATATTATGCTCTTTTATCGTAATTTCATTTGTGATAAGAAATATTTTATTTATTTGTTTTGACATTGAATGATTTATGACATGTTAATATAAACAACTTCTATTTGTTCCGGTTGTCGTGTATAAACGCTGCCGATTCATAGTAAACTCACATTTTTTATTAATTAAGCACTCCTATTTCTCTCTATGCTGAAAATAAGCACGTATACCAGTGGCGTAACAATAAATTTTGGCATTCCTACGTTTCGGGCCACCCTTGGAGGTTTCAAGACCCCCTGTTTTAGGCGAGGATGATATGAGTATGAGAAAAAGACAATTGGGTGCCATTAGAGATTGGATTTTTATACGCTCCGTATGAAATCGTATGTTTTTATTAAAGTTTTTAATTACCATAAAAAACTTAGGTACAAAATCTAACAGTTTACGACTCATCTATAACTGCTTTTTTTCCACTTTTATGTTTTAAAGGGACATAATACATGTAAATTTTGATCCGGTCAATTCGACGGTGAATCTTAGAAAAGCAAAAAATGCGAAGATCCATAAATTTAGACGTAACTTATAAAGTTTACAGTTAGTATCTTTATATTTTCTTTCAAAACAAATTTTCTTTAAGTTTTAATAAGACCTATACATATAATATTGGTTACAAGAAAGGTCACCTATGATATTAACTTTATGAAATAAATATACAAATTTTGTTATAATGACATACATATTACTGTTTACTAGCCATAATACAATTTTAACAATCCACATCTGTTCCGTATGTTTTTGTATGATTCTTTTAATTCGTACCGTATTTTTTTCTACCCCTAGTTGCCATGCTACTGAATAGATATGGCATTTGATTACTGTAAATATATTATTTTATTACGATTTTTTAAAATAAAGATTAAAATAATACAGCCTAGTTTGATCATTTCTAACGTTTAATCAGGGCTGCGGGGTACTGCTGTCAATGGGCGGAGCCCAACGGGCCCACAATGGCCCAGACTGAGCTTGGCCTGGGCCTCAATAATACAAAATATATTTCTTAACCCTTTCAGGCACACTGGTACATATTATACCAAAACAAAGGTAGAGCAAATTCTTGCTGGTACATATTTATACCAAAACAATGGTAGAGCAAATTCTTGCTGGTACATATTTGTACCATTCAAAGGGAAGGGCAAATGAATTATGATACAAATATGTACCACAAGAAAATGCCCTTAAATTGGACTGGTACAAATATGTACCAGAGGATTTTTTAATATTGAATAAAGTAAGTTTGAGACACAAGATCGGTCTGACTTCACACTTTATTACTATCATTTATTCTATAAGACTCACAGACCACTTTAAGCTTGTTTTTATGACGCCGTGTCATTGGGTGTATGCAGGGCTTTTTTTTCTAAAAAAATCATAGGGGGGCCCTAAGAACATAAATATTTTTTTTGACAAGAGGTAGTCTATGTTTTTGTTTTTTATATACACATACGACTAGGGATTCCAAATCCGGGGATCCGGGATTCCCGGATCAAAAAAAAATCGAAAATGCGCCGGGATGCCGAAATCTCGGGATCTTTGTATATGGAAGAAGTCAAAATATTTAGAGAAAAAAACTAAAGCATAATGACAAAGAATAACGGTCAAAACGAAAAACTAAGGCAAAAATAACAACAACTATAAAATACAAAAAGAAATAGTAAATATTGCGAGTTTTTAAAAAAGATTTTGGGATAGGCTTGATCCCGGGATATCCCTGTATAGAATAAAAGTAAAAAAATCGTCGGGATCACGAACTCCCGGGATCCCGACTCCCGGGATTTGGAATCCCTACATACGAACAGGCCTCTAGGAGGAAGTGCAATAGAATTTTTGATATACAATGTAACAAAGCCGTTTTCTTTGTACACAAATATGTAAACAATTAAAAAAACAACGGATTTTTCCAGTATAATATAAAATATGTATGTGTTACCGGCAAAGTGTACTTTTATGCAAAGTAGACTTGGCCTAAGGCTGTGGTTGGTATTTTACCCATAGGCAAATTGATCTACCTATGGGTAAAATTATAAATTGATATGATATTTTTAATTAATATATATTACCCATGGGTAAATAAATATATCAATTTATTTATTTATATCTTATTAATTTATGTATTTTTATTACCTACGGGTCTGTTATTTTATGCCCATAATGACAATGGAAGACAGTATCGAAAATGAAAACTCATCTGATGCAAGCACCGATTCTTCGTCATTTGCTGAGTTTATAATTATCCAACATTTAAATATACCGGAAACTTATTTACATTCGAAAGCGTGGTTTAATAGATTCGTATTTAATGCCCGAGACATACAGTTTTATAATAATTTTAGTATTTCTAAAGAGATTCTAGAAGAGTTTTATATTGTGTATCGCAGAATATGTCCCAACGAAAATGATATAACCATGCGCCGAGATTTCTTAACATCTATGTATTATACTACCCGAAGAATTACTTATAGAGACTGTGCTGAGAAATTTGCCGTATCTACACACACAAGGGCATGCGCTAATGCATGTGGTGAAGTTTATTATACCAAATTTACGAATGTTCATTCATTTGCCGACAATTGACGTAGTTGAAACAATATCACAAGATTTTTTGGAGTTTGGACAGCTAAGAGGAACTGTTCTACTAATAGATGGAACCCTTGTGAATATAAAATATATAAAAACAGATAAGGCTAAATATTTTGGGCAAAAGCAACGATCCACTGTAAATTTTTTACTTTGTGGTGATGCAAAGGGGCTTATAAGATATGTTTTTGGTGGCTGCTATGGCTCAAATCATGACTCACGTATCTATAAAACATCCGCCCTGTGTGATTAGGTGGAAGATTTGCCAACAGGATATCACATTGTGGCTGATTCAGCATATCCTAGCTCGCAGAAGATAAAAAAAACCATATTTAGGACTATTAGATCAACAACAACAGGATTTTAACCGGCAATTGTGTAGCCAGAGAATTCACATTGAGTGCCTAAAAGGAGAATTAAAATCTAAATTTAGAATGTTTGACAATGAGGTGTATGGAGGTGAGTCTATATTCTATTCGGAACTGTTTGTAGCTTGTTGTGCTATTTTCAATTTTATAAAAAAAAATTAAATGTGATTAAAGATAAGAAAAAACATATTTTTTTTTATATTTTTTTTTCTTTATTTATTTATTTGGCAGTTTTTTGATTAATTCCTTAAGTATTACATTAGTTTCACTTATTTCCGTTTTTACTTCATCCATATTTTTTTCCAATGCATTAATTCGATTTTCTGTTGTTTTAGAAACATTATTACCCTTTGCATCCATTTTATCAATTTTTTTACCAATATAAGTGAATAACGTTTCGTTAATGTCATCCTTGCTTATCTTTTTCTTTTTTTCGGGCTTTTCGGGTTTTTCGCTGATATCATTTGTATTTGTCTTTTTTATTTTATTGCTAATAATAGTATCTGTTTTTATTTCGGAATCAATAATTTTCTCGGGGGTGACATTATCTTTACCAGGAAAAGTGCTGGTAAAAACCTCCCAATACTCCCATCTACTATTTTTCGATCCAGTTTTCTTTATCTTTTCTTTCTCGTCCCTCCACACTTTTAACAACCCATTATATTTTGATCGTGCATCCTTACTGGTTAATTCGTTGCCAAGTCTTTGTGCTATGATTCGCCATTGTTTGGCCAACATGTTTCCATCTTTGTGATTCTTTTGAAATACCAAATTAAATTCTTCTAATGTCTACACATTATCGACTCCCTTGCTTTGTCTTTTGTAAATTTTTATTTGCGTGCGCGTACGTTTTTAGCCATCTTATCCTCCTTTTAATTCCCGTTTTTACATTCACTTATATTTGTATTTTCATTGATAGCATTTTTTCTCTGTTAAGATACTAAAGATGTCTGGTTGAACTACGTAGGCGCCGTTAAATTATTTTGATACACACCGCCAAAACTATTTTCACTCCAATCATCTTGATACAATTAATGGTTCCTCTAATATTGGTTTGTGGTGATATAGACCGGAACTTTTCTCTCATCATACTTAATATTATTGTAATATGAATGGCCACTATCTCTTCGGGGTGCATCACCGGTGGGTATAGGAGTGCCTCTGTACTCATCTCTTCGTATATAAGATTTGTCTTCATATACAGCAAAATCTTTATCTTCTTTGTTTATACTACGCTTATTATTCTGATCCATTTTCAATTTAAAAAAGGTTTAAGGAGAAGAATGAAAGAAGAAATGAAGTTAAAATTGCATACACAGATCAGATATATACTAAAAGTTACCTAAGCCAGGGTTGCCAAAAATTGATCAATAAAAATAAATCATTAGTTAAAATATAATAAAATGATCACGACAAAAAAAATGA
>JAQFYM010002138.1:0-25840 GCA_034694785.1 Agrenia bidenticulata | reverse complement strand
TACCCGCAACAAAAAAAAAAAAAACATTTATGATTTTGCATTAATATTTCCGCATCGCTTGTGCAAAAGAAAATTTAGTGTTTGAGGTATTTTTATCATAACGAATATAAATTATCATAAATAAGTATGTTTAAAAATAAAAAGCGTCATCGAAAAAGGTATATATACGGCACGAAAGTAAACCAAGAGTAATATCTTTGCTGTAAAACGAAAAATGCTGAAGTTTAAAAGCATGGATAATATCAACCGTTTATCGTTATAGAACGGTTATTTATTTACTAAAAAAACTTTACCGTAATAATCCAAAAATGCAATGAGCTTTGTGTAATTATACTTTGCTATAAGCACCCGCTTTGGATATACTCATTTTAGGACATTTAATACGGATTTGGTTCTTTTGTATTTATATAAATAATGTTGCGTAAAAATATTTTATGGGTATATTTATATTTTTTGTATTTAGTAATGTATGACATGGAAAACATCTCATTTAGATATAGAGTATGTGAAAAATTTTTTCTATCATTTTTCTAGTGTAATAAATATGTGAAATGCACTAAAAAAAAAATTTGAACAAAGTAAAAGTATGAATACGACCTCGCGTAGTTGTTTACGGAATCATAATAAAATATGGCAAAAAACATATTATTTCTTTGTTCTAACAGTAAGAATTTAATGCATTTATTGGATGCGACCGAACTTGTCAACTTGCCTGAACAACCAGGTATGCTTAACTTAACAAAAATGATTTTAAGCTCGGGTGATACAAATCATAACGAGAAATACTAACATAGATAACAGCGTGTGCAATATATGCATTAATTTGTCTTTGCGTTTTATTTTGGATAGTTTATTGATTTTTAATAGATATTTATTGCAACAACTCCTTTATACACCCTTTCGTAATAAATTAACCAACCTGTGTTACTTAAGAACTCAGCATCTGCTGTTGCTTGTATTTTTTGTTTTTATATGTAGTTAAAATGTATTTTTTTGCGAAGTCTGTTACCATAAGAGTCATTTTTCGTCCCTATTAGCAAGTTTGCTTGTCTCTATTTTTTATTCCTATAGTTGCATATTTGTAGATACAGAGGTCGTATGCATATCACACACTTCCGCAGCAATTTTTTGTCTTTGGCACGCGTCGCATCTTTTTCTGCCCCCTTGACTCTAAACTACAAAATGACGAATAACGATTTTCGTATAAAAAACAAGTCACGTTTTAAAAGAACTGTTATTTTTTTGTTCAAAAGTACAAAATTATGACTAAAAGTTATACTAACAAAGAGCAAGCAACTTTTTTTGGAGATTAGACTAGCTCGTAAATCGTATTTGTATTGTTATTACTTTTTGCATATATCATTCTATAGATATGTTGGTTTTTTTGTACGCAGATAAAA
This sequence comes from Agrenia bidenticulata, assembly GCA_034694785.1. NCBI lineage: Eukaryota > Metazoa > Arthropoda > Collembola > Entomobryomorpha > Isotomidae > Agrenia > Agrenia bidenticulata. Next base: position 24,440 of record JAQFYM010002138.1, on the reverse strand, counting down.
AAACATATTAAAAGGTGTTTATTAAGTTTGTTTTTATTTAATTCGGAAGAAATATCAAACTTCTAGGTATACATAAGTTTTACCAATAATACAGTCTACTTGATTACTCGTGGAAACATTTACTTTATCTTTGGTATAACTTACAACCAAAATACTTATATACATTTGGGTTGTTTTAAAAAGCAGTTTTTTCGTATTTATGGCTTTAAATTCTACAAAAAAATAGTTCCTACTAGTAATATACTTGCTTTTTACCCATTTTTTGTTTATAATAGATATAAAAAGGTTTTTACGAGTTTTGATTATATTACCAATTTGTAAACAAAAGGTGTTTACATTTAATTATCTAAGATGCATAAATGCAAAGATGACTTGTTTGGCGGTAGTTTTTCAGTTTATTTATTCGTATTTGACAGCCTATTTCACCTTAAAATAAAATAAGATACAATAAACTGTATCTAGTAGTCAGTGGCGTAACCAAGATTTTTTTAAGGGAGTGGGGAGCGAAAAAAATGTTCAAAAGAGAAAAAAATATTTAAGGCAGTTTGTAAAAAATTGTAAACATTTTTAAAAAATATACTGTTTATAGTAATATATTTTTTGTATGTTTTGACGCCCTAAAAAAAGATCCCCCCCATTAAATTTAGTCTACACTTTTTTTCAAGGGGGGCTACCCCCTTCCCCCGCTGGTTACGCCACTGCTAGACTTAAATCAAAAAAATACCCTTTACATGATTTTACATTTGCAAGGATGCAAAATTGCTGTGTGTAGTTTAAGGGGCCATTCGGAAAATTTTCCAATGGAAAATTTTCCCATGGAATTTGTCTTTATTTATTCCAATGGAAAAAAAATTTCCATAGGAAAATCAATATTTGACACTAAAAAAAGTTCCAATGGAATTATTTTTTCCATTGGAATTTTTTACTCCTTAATTTGGCCTGAAAAATTCCAATGGAAAATTTTCCGAATCGCTCCTAAGTATTTAACTTGGTATTATAATTTTTTTTTATAATCAAAAATGAAATATTTTAAATTGGTAGTTAAAATTGTCTGAAACATGTATAAGCAGTAGATAACTACTAGACACCGCGCTAACAAATGGTTTTCTGCAAAACCATGCATTGCCCCGTTTTTTTTTTTTTGCAAAAAAAGGAGTTTTGCTAAAAAATAAATACAATATGCCAAACAAATGTGTATAAAAAGACAATAAATTATAAGTATGCAATAAAAAGCCACTTGCAATAAATATTCTTGCTACAAAAACTAAATTGCAGTAAAAACCATCGAATAAAATGTTTAAAACTCAATGTTTCGTCTATGCAACTTTTTTACGCAAAAGAATGCGTTGGTTGTCCATATTTATAACATATGCAAAATTATGTAAGAAATAATTTGCAATTTTTCTTTCTTTTTATACCTTACATATTTTATATTTTATCCAAAGATTACATACAATATCAAAGAAATTATTTTTCTTGAAAAAATTCAAATATTTTTTTATCACATTTAAAACAATATAAAATCATATTAAGAGATATCTGCAATATAAAATGTAAACACTTATTATATTTTCTTTTTCTTGCCCTCTGTATTTCATCATTATTTTTTATAATTTTTTTATTTATTTTATAAAGTCACCTCTACATGATCATATGATAGCATACTTTGCGTCAGAAATCACCTGTAAATATTGCTAAATTTGTATACTTATAGCATAGAATAAATTAGTAGTTTATCACAACTACAGTAAACAATAGGGCAACCCGAAATTGACCAAAAACGCTTAATTTACCCCAAAAAAATGTCCTCAAATTGCCCAATGTGATCTTTATTGTATAAAAATATACAAATACTGTATTATTGTACAGAATATTACAAATTTTGTTTCTAGCATTTATACAATCAAATATTTGATACTTGTTTGCAAAGCTTACAAGCAACGTATAAAAATATATTTAAGAAGGCCTACATGATGTTTTAAAACAAATTGCTGAGCTTCAAGGTTGTTTTTTTACGTTTACCTACAGCGCACAATTATTTTCTTATATTTTACGAACAGCAGGATCGTTTATTGTAGTAAATGAACTATTAAGAACGTAAATCGTAACTTATATTTATATATTTATAATTTATAATGATTTATCGTTTTAATATATACGATTTTTTAAATTTATTTACGTGTTTTAAAGATAAGGTTATAAAAAGCCAAGAAATTTGCAATAAACAAGTATAATATATAATTAAAGCTTTTTTTTTGTACCTGTTTTTTCTGCAAATTTAAGTAGATATCATTAGAGTTAAAGGATCTATACATTTCTATTTATAACTTAACATCGTAAAGCGGTCAATTACAATATATAAAATACTAATAGATATTTGTACATATAACATAAAAGCACAAAGTATCGTTACAAGGTGTTTATACATTAATAAAGCTTTTTTAAAATTTTTTTGCAATCAGGAGTTTTTTTTTGTCATTATATATGCTTTTAACAGGTATTTATATACGCTATATATTAATATCTGTATTTTTTTGTTTTTCGTAAGTTTTTTTGTATTTTTTGTTAAAAATAAAAACAGTTCTGGCTAATTTATATGACACAAATACCCAAAAAAGTAGATTAAGTTAACAATGCGGTTAATTTTCTGGCAAAAATTGCCATTGTTTGCCCTATTAATCAGCGATCCGTATAACATCTAATTGCAGTCTTAATAGTTCCGTTCTAATATTTATGGTAAGTTAGGTCGCAATTAAAAACATGCTAATAATTTTTTTTAAGTTTTTATCCAGGGTTGATTTTCTTGTTTTTTTTTTGGGGTCGTAAAAATTAAGGGGCCAAATTATACTTAAGTGGTAATATTTGTCAAGTTTTATTTTTTCCTAGGGGGTTCCTACATGAGATCTGCGTTGGACCGGACCGTTTCGACACGTATTTTCTAGTCTTGTTGCGGATTTTAAATTTGGTCTTTTTTTTCGCATCTTGAAACGGACCGGTCTTCCAGTACTTTTATTTATATTTTATCACGAATTTTACGGTCCGTTCGGTCTAGCCCAGTCTGATACAGACCTCTAGTTCCGACTAGGACCGGCACTTTGGTAGATTTTAAAGGGTAGAAAAATAAATAAAGGTAGAAAATGCCAATAAAAAGATTCAATTTGTAACAATACAACTAACAAGGGGACTAAGGAACTTTTAAGACCGTTATTTTGCATTTGAACATTGCTACTTAGTTTTTTTTGTGATAAGTCACTTTTTGAATAGGTTTAATTGAAAAAAAAAATTCAAAAAAAGGAGATATTTAAATATGTCATAAGTTGCATTATTTTATAAAGAAATATTCGTTCACTGCTGGCGTATTTTCAAATTTTTGTTTTTAAAATCTAGATTTTACGTTGATACTCGTAAAAAAATAACAAAAATTTTACAAAAATAATGCATCAAAAAAAGATTCAAAAATCAGAAAAAATATATATTTGTTAAATTTTGCACGCTATGTAAATATTTTATTTTTTACGTCCTAAGATAATTTTTTCACCACTTTTAGATTTTTGAAAAAAATGAAAAATTTAAAAAACTGCACAAATCGAGTAAAATATGTTTATAATGCAAGTAATTTAAATTTTTATTGTACGTGTATCAACGTCTTTATTACGCCAGCAGTTAAAGTAAAAGTTAAAGTTTTTTTTACAATTTATTTTGCGTAGAATCTATTTAAAGTTTCGGCTCTAGTTTTGATGCCCCTGTCTCCCGCCCTCTTATAGAACCAATGATTATACCCTTTTTGTGCTAATTATATACACTAGTAGTAGTTTTTGGCATAATAAATGTATTATCGAGTATTATTGCTAGGTACAATGCAAGATGTCAGTTTAGACGCTCTAATGTTTTTAACAGTTTTTGCATAATGAAGATCGCCAAAGGCAAAAATATTGTCTTAAAGATTCTGTTGCATTCTATATTTTTGTCGATTCTTACACTTCCTAGTCATCTAAAATTATGGTCAAAAAAAATTTTGACTGGTTTTTAAGTACATAAATACATTCATACCATATAGAAGATGGGAATCAAAATCCGATATACGCAGTTCCAACAAAAAAAAATATTTAAAAGATGCGGTGTGAAAAATATTTTGCTTTTCATACCTTCTTACCGGTATCATCTCTGTGCTGTTGTATAGCTGTATAATACAAATACGATCAAGTATTCTGCTAGTTTTTTTACACTGTTTTTGTAGACCCAAAAGAATATTAAACTTAAAAATCGTCGTAAATCTACAAATGAGGCAACAAAGACTTGCTTCATACAGAAAATCTGTCATTCTTGATACAGTTAGATTTCTTATTTCTAAGATATATTTTTCATGTAAACATTTATCCCTAAAAAACGCACTTAGTAATACCTTTCAAAAATGTCATATAATATAATAAAAAGTTGAATATGGTAAAAAAACATATGGCAGACCCGTCGGTAAAAAGGTCTTTTTTTTACAAAAAAAACAGTAAATTTTAAGTCAATACTACTTGTTTCGAATTAAAAATTATTTTTACTATAAAGCAATTATAAATTATGAGTGTATAATAATTTATATCAGTCTAATGAAAGTAGGTTATCCTTAGGATTCATCCTAATTTTTATAGATGAAAAATTAAAAAAGCCATTCTAACTCAAAGATCAATTTTAAACAAAGTATAAATAAGGATTTATGTGTAACTTTTTTTTAAAAAGATCCTGACTTGAAAATTGTTCGATTGATAGAACTATAACGACAGCCAATTAGAAAAACAATGCATATCCATTTTAAATCTTTTTTGTCAATAGCATTGTCTATTACTAACAAAAAAGTAGCTTAAACATGGGTTGCAATTTCTAGGTAATCTTGTATACACAATGCAACTTCGAATAATACTAGTTTTTACTTGACTGTAAGCCAGGATACTAGGTACACAATATATATGAATATAATAGTTTATTTAAGTCTAGTGCCTTATAAGTAACGTTAATAATAGTCTTTTGTATTTAAACGTTTTTATTCCCATCGTATAAACGTTGTGTTTGTGTATGGCCACTGGTTTATTTTTCAATTATGATTGGCAAATATTACTACTTTTCTGCTTTATTTTAACGATTTTTTCATGTCCGCATAATTTCCTTGGATTTACTATGACGCAAAAAATAAAAAAACGGTCCCCTTTTGATTTTTAACTTATGAGTTTCTACATAAAAATTTTTGATCATTATAAATTTTGTTTTGTTTTTAGTAATAGTAAATTTCCCTTAAACTAGCTAAAAAACCAATCTTTTAAAAAAAAAATTCTTTTTGTAATAAATTCTTTTTAAAATTTATACTTAAAAGCAGGGGTTGTTTTTTCTAAAACATGCCATTTGTTTAATAAGGTTTTTCTGCTATGCCAAGGCAGTAATTTATATCAGCTTTATATGTAGCAATGTGTTGGTTTCGTGTCTGGTGTCAGAGTAACAATAACTTTGATTGTCTAAAAACCAGTGTTAGTCACGTATGACGCAATTAAAATATAAAAAGTTCACAGAAAAAAACGAAGAAAAGAGTATAATCTCTGCCAGCTAGTAAGATTTCTAAGTATATAGTAAAATTAAAAAATAAAAAGGAATAGAAAAAAAGATATCCTGATTAAAATATACATTTAAAACTATCTGCAATAATTCTTGCACACGAAGTATACCAGTAAGTTGTATATATTTCTGCGCACTTCACGTAAATATACACCTTAAAACGCTGTTCAATATAAAAAAAGGCTTTCATAGAGCGGCGAAAAAGAAAGTGCAGTTTTAAAAAAATATTCTTATTGATTTTCTTGTTCAAATTTTACTTAAGTATTTTATGTTGTGAATAATATATTTTTTGCCAAATACAAAACCTAAAAAAACAAAAAATTAGGTTATTGACGGTATTTGCTGGTCTGTAAATTTTGTATCTACCGCGTCTTTCCGCAAAAACAACTTTAGTTTTTTAAGTGTGTATAAATGTGGTTAATTGTTTACTTTGCATAAAAAAACCCCGTTTTTGTACATCGTGCTATTTATTATGTGTTATTACAGTACTTATACTGTAGCAAATTTGTTTGTACTTTTTTCGTACTGCCCACCCGTACGTATAAAATGCTTAAAGCTTAACCTGTATTATACAAAGGAAAAAGGTGTATTTTAAATGTTAACATACTTTTGACGGGATGCTGACAGGTATATTCGTATGACAGAAAAATGCTGGTAAACTACTTTTTAGTGTACATTTTTTTATTTGTAAAATTTGTCAAATTTTTAAATTTTTTTTGAAAAAAATAAACTCTAAGAAAAACAACCACAAAGGATCGCGACAAAAGATAACTAAACAAATTGTCTATACTTAGAAGCAATGTTAATAAGCACTTTTATTCATGACTATTATTATCTGGTGTTTACTTTTGAATTTTTTCCATGAAGAATATATTCTTCATATCTGCGTTAACGACACAGTATTTTTTCTATTTGCTAGGAGTTAAAAGCAAATTAAGGTAATATTTATACTTTAAAAAACAAAAAAAGCACAAAAGCGGGTCTACATCAGCCATAAAAAAACATTTGAACGATATAAATAGGTTGATGAAGACAGTAATGTTAATAAGACATAAAAGGGTACCAGGTATTGTTTTTTATGCCGAGTTTTTTTTGTATACGAGAAAACTGGCATATTATGAAAAGTTCAAAAGTTTTTAGTATACATGCGACTTATACAAATTTTAAAATGTAACAAAGTTGTTTGAATCTGGTTTTTAAAATGCTTTGATATTTAACAATTTCTTGCCGTAAAAGTAAGTCGCTTATATTATCAAATACGGCAAGGATTACATTTATAATATTATGAGAATGTATGACATAATTATCAAAATATCTTAGCAAGATAAGTATATAAAGAACCAGCACTACACATTCGCTTTTTGATGAAAGTTCTTTAAAAGAAAAAAAACATATAAGTATATAACAGTAAACGTTTACTAAATATATAAACTTACCCTTAGTGTTCGTAAAAAATTCAACCAAAAAAATGAATACAATTAAACAAGAAGGCTAAAGAAATGCTTTAAATTATTTGGTTTGATATGCGAGAATACTGATAGCGTGTGGTTTTATTGTATTTGTAAAAAATTATCTAGATGTTACTAATTTTTCTGTATGTATTTCATACATAAACAGATTACATAAGTACTTTTAAGTGTAGAATCAGCTGTAAAGACACGATAATGACTACAGCATGTATGCAGAGGCAGATTTTGCTACCTAAATTGCTGCTGTAGATCTTGAAAAGATATTAGATACGACTAAAAGACTTGATATTAAAGCAAATATATATATTCGATTAGGGTTAACAGATTGATTTAATCCGATCTTAATCTAGCTCGTATACGATTTTTGGTAATATAAATATTGTAATTTGATCCATGCTAAAAGCAGATCCCGGAAGATCAAATTTTACTTTGTAGAAAAAATTAAAGTAAAAAATGTATTTATATAAAATCGGTTTATATTGTAAATTCTAAACTCTTAAACAAAGTGTTGAATTATATTTAAAAAAAAATACATCCTTTTATATATTATCAATTATATTCAAGCCTTTATATTCTGCATGCAAATTAAAAAATTGTAACGACAAAAAAAGCATTCCTACATGAAGAAACCCCATAGAGGTCACGTTACCCTGTAGATAAAGGAGTTACATTCTGTCGAAATAATTGTAAGAAAATGTAATATAAAACTACTGATTTCCAATAATAATTTTCTTCTATATAAAAATGTTAAATATGTAATAAAAAAGAAAAAAGAAAACGCGAAATATTAATAACAGTAAAAATAAAAAAAATTATGTTGGCTAAAATTCATTTTAAGATTAACAAGTAAAGATCACTGTAGTCCTTTGTGCTAAGGTCAACAATTTTTTTTATGTAAACGGCATAAATATATATTTCTGAACTAAAATAAGGTTGCGATTTCTAATTTGTAATTTATTTATCATAAATTAAAGCGTTATAAATTTTTTAACTTGTAAAATACTTTTTATAAATATTCCATTATTATAATTGTTTTGCTTAATCCATAAGATGCGCATTTGCGATTAGAAAACAAGCATTTTAAATTTTTTTAATGAGTACCGATTTTTTAAACACATACAATTAATCCACACTTTGAAACCACTCGTCCACTAGCAACAATATAATTCAACTACAAATATTTTGTCTATTTGCAATAAAAATCGCAGACTGGAAGAATTTTGGTACTTAGATGCCACTCGGTTTTCTCTTATAATTGTTTTTATAAAGACCTAATATGATTCAAATTTTTCTTTTTGTATTTTTTCTTCTTTGTAATCAAACCTTTTATTTTTTCTTTAAATATTGTAATTTGTTTGTGATTTTCACACTGCTTATCTCTTTTAGTTCTTCTTTAATCATTTTTCGTATTTATTGTCAGTCAAGTATTAAAAAATGACAAATCTGCATATAAATTGTCAAAAAATGGTTAAGTTCTTCCAAGAAGCTTGTTTTAAATATATATTTTATGTTTTTAAAGTTTTATATAGTGGACACGTTTCAGAATGATGCAAACATAGGTTTTTTATACAATTATACATTCTGTTATCTTTTTTTGTTACAAAATCAGTATTAAAATTTTTGAGGATGTAGTGCAGGTTGTGCTTGATATCGTTGCTTTCCTTTTGTAAATGTATGCAAAAGAAAGTCAAAATTCCTAATGTTCTAACTCAATCTCCTGCACACTCGTCAAAAGAACAATTTTTTTTCGTAGCCTAAAAGTGCTACAATTGCAGATTTCTGCTGTTAAAAATTTCTTATTTTTTACATGTACGTTTATTGTGTGTTAAACATGTAACACCAGTTGGTCCTGTGTGTTTTTTTCTAAAATTTAGTCGAAGTTGGGTCATATAAGCAATAGCGTCGTGGTTATGTTCAGAACAACCCTTATTTCTGTCTTTTTAATTAAATTATGTATTTTTTTGTTTTTAACGCCCGGTTAACCAAAAGTTGCAGACTGTGTGCAAAGAACCTACCGCTGCTATATTTACTTCTCTCTGCCGCTTGACTATATTGTTTGCATTATCATGTATTTTTACATTAATTCTATTACGTAATTCTTAAATTTCGATCACAGCGGATTAATTTTCCTGTAAATTAGAGGCAGTGTTTTGGTCAGGAAAGAAGACAATATGTAACAAACAATTTTGAAAATGCAATTCTAAACCTAGGAAATGGCAAGCTATGCTTATGTTATTAGTAGAAAGCGGGTTTTTGTACGCATTTTCTTGTACAAAGCGTACTTTTTATTTTTTTTGCGTACAGAAAAAATTACAAGCTTACATACATATATTTTGATACAAACCAAATGAATATGCATTCAATTATAATTTATTTTCTAAGGTCTTTATCTTTCTATTCATAACTATGTTTCATCTAAGGTAAATTATTTATTATTTGCATATAAAGTATTTTCTACAGTAAATTATTTTTATAATTACAAATTATTTATTATATAGGTAAACTAACCCCCACCTGTGTCTCTACGCCTATACTAGTTCTGAACTATGTCATTACTTCTTAATATCGTTAAAGCTTCTTCCTACTGAACAAGATACTAATGGTGCATAATTAAAGGTTATAAGCTCAAATTTACATCTTAACAATTTATAGCGCAGAAAAGTTTTAATATCTGGGTTGCTTGACAAAAAATCATCAAGTATTATTAATAAATTTAAGATGTTATCGATTTTTAACAGTATTAATTGTATCAACTACGCTATTTACTAAAATGACCTCTTTTTTAATTTTAGTGATTGCTCTGAAAAATATCTGTATGAAATAGAAGCAATATGTATACACCCTAATATACTTTTTATAAAAATCACTTATAGTTTCGTACTTGTAACTCTTTTTCTAGGCATTTTATTTACATATTTCGCAATTATTTAAACGTTATTATACATCCAGACAACAAATTGGTACCAAGTCTTCCATCTTGTAACAATTGGAAATAGCGGAAGACTTTTATTTGTAATTTTTGTAATAATTTTTGTTTGTACTGTTGTTTTAAAAATGCTTTTTTAGTTTGCTGATGAAATTATTCAATGTTGGTTGATCATTTCTTATCCTCTCTGACAAGTTATGAAGAGCATGCGCACAACAATTAATGTGTTTTAAATATGGAAATAAGTTATTTAATGCTACTCCAGCAGAATAGCAGTATGCGGCAGCGTCAAAAACTAAAAATTTAAATCTTTTAAATCGTCATACTTAAAAATTATCTTACTTACCTAATTTGATATTAAGTTTTTTATCGTTTATAATTCCGCATTTTTAACGTTAAAACATTTTAACAACTAGGGTTATTTTTGCTCGTCCTCCACCATTTCACCAAAAAATTTAATGTAACAATTTTTCTACCATTTTTATTGGGGCTTCAAAAAAATAATAAATAAAACTGCATTTCGATACATGATAAGTATGTTAGAATAATTCTCTTTTATTATCTCTGGCATTAAATTTTTTCTGCAATGCGAACTGGAAAAAGGAGTATACTTTGTATATTTCTTATAAAATTTCGTTAACGACAACCTATCTACTTTTGTTAATGCTTTGTTGTTTTATTCCAAACCAAACAATAAAATCTCTGTTGAACATATTTACAGATTCAATATCTGGCTCATCTTCTATCGGCGTTGAAATTTTATTCTTATGCAGAATTGATTATAAATGTCAAGTAAGTGTTTTTCTTTTTTGTTTCACCGCAAATTTTTATCTTTTATTGCACAGTTTGCACTTTTACTTTTCCTCGTTTATATATTCTAGAGTCTTAGGAAATTCTTGCCATATTACTTGGAGTGTATTTAAACTTTTTTTTTTGCTGCTTTTATTATGTTTCTTGAGATTTTCTGGCTGTTTGCGTCAAATTTACTAGTCTTTCTAGTTCCTTTCAATTCATTTTTACCGGAATTATGCCCCGTAAAATTGCTCTTTTCTAAATTACTACCAAAGAATTCCGGGTCCTCATTACTAAAATTTTTTCATTTATTATAATTAATCTTTGTGGCATCTACAGATGCGGACATGTTCTTTTTGTGGAACATCTGCTATTCAACATCTGATTCATTGTAAAAGTCTTACTTGCCTATTTGATGTTTTTCAACATCATTTAAAAATATTTCTTGTTTTTTTTATTGTTTACAGTTTTGTTTGTTGCATTTCTATCGACCCCTTCACTTGGCTCTTTGTTGTTGCCATTTTCTTGTGCATTTAGACCTGATTTACTCATAATATAGGGGTTGAGGGAAATAAGGGGTATCAACTAAAAAACGGTGCGTACAAAGACAAAATTATACGTTTAAACTGTTTTATTTAATTCCTTTTTTCTATGTTTACTAATATGAAAATGGCAACAATATTTTTTTCCAGCGTACTAAAATCCGGTCTCTAGATATTAGTCATTGACACTGATGTCCAAGTGTCAGACGATTGACGTATGGTTATTGCATATTTTCTATGATCCCGTATTATTTTTAGCAGCTAAAAATACATTAAAAAAGCAATAAGGGTAACTGAAAATGTTAATTACTTGAGATTAAGGGTTCATTCCAGCTTTTACTATAGTAATTCTATCTATGGAACAAGTACCTATGGTTTTTTATCCATGGTAATTTTTTTATAGGTAATTACCATGGAAACTTTAACCATAGGGCATATTTTACCCATTGTAGCTTATCATTGGCAAAAATTTATCATAGGTAAAAAAGATTTGGAATCATAGGTAAAAAATACCATGGTAAGTTTTATACTTTGGAACCATGGATAATTTACCTATGGATATAATTTTACCTATAGTAATTTACCCCTTAGTATTTAAGGGGCAAAAATGTCCTATGGGTAAAATATGCAATGTACCCTAAACATTAAAAAGACACTTTTTCGCAAAATTAATATATCATATTTAATAAATGTATCAATGGCTAGTACACGGTTTTCTTTTTATTTTATCAACAGTGAAAATGATTTTTGCTATTCAAATAATTCTTCCGATTAAGATTTTACAAAATATCTCTTACAAGCGCCGCCTCGTTATTGGGTTGCCTCATCGTTGCCACTATCAACCCACAGTATTTGCATTCATACAAAGCTTCATCTACTTCACTAGTGAAAATTTTTCTCATGCTTGATTTTTTTACTCTTCTGCATGGTGCTACAGTGAATAATCCATAAATTGGACCAAAATGGCAAGAAAAAAATGCAAAGCTTATTTTATGCTGAATTAATCAAAAATGTTTTTTCTTTTCAGTGTCAATAGTCCTTAAAATTCATATTCAATATATTGGAATTTTAGGATAAAAAGGTTCAGAAACAAAACAAAAATGACCAAAAAATGTCAAAATTTCTTTATTTTGTTTGTAAATATTAAATGTTCTTTATTTAGTTTACCAATGACCTATGTCAAGTTTTTCTTAAAAAATTATTCAATATATGGGTCCTCCAATATATGGAGAATTCACTGTATTTGTATTGCTCATTAATGGGGCTAAAATATATAACAGATAAACAGAAAACTGAATAGGAAACCACAAAAGAAACTTTTTATATCCAATCTAAAAGAATATTTAAAAAAGGTTATCTTAGTATAAAATAAAACAGCAAGCATAGTAATTGTATCTCTATATACAATACCAGTCGAAATACTACATTGAAATAGTATATTTTTATACGTAAAACTTTTTCAGTTTTTACGGGGGTTTAAAACAACTAAAGCATTTAAAAAAACTGTTTTTATAAGCCAGAATATAATTAAAAATGAAAGAAAATTACAATTTGTCATTGTCTATTTTTTTTCCAAAACAAAATCGCTATTTATTTTTGCTGATGATGATGTAAAAAAAAATATGTTTTGACATATTATGTACATTTCACTCTATCTATTTTTGTTTTTTGGAGTTGTCCTGCATAGTTTTTCGATGTCACTTAGGGGGTCAAGCATTAAAAAAAACCCTAAAAAATTGATCGAAAATGATCTAGATGCTTGCCATCTTTGACGAAAAAGAATCAAATAAATAATACATGATATCAAAAAGATCTAATTCACTATCCTAATTCCTTTTTCATCTTTTATATACAATGTAGCAACGTTAAAATCTCATCAAAATTAGCTCATAGTAAAATGAATTACAAACGTTTATATTAAGTATCATGCTAGAGTTCTGCATGTATCGGGCCTGGCTCGTTTGTGTTTTCAGAATATTCGGCCCGGTCCTGGGTGGTTCCCGTATTTACCCGCACGAAAATCTAAAATCTAAAAAAAAAAAACATTTAATATGCGTTTTTCGCGATTTAAACTACATTTAAAAATTTATTACGATAAATGAAATTAAAATGATGTTTTGAAAAAAATAAATCAATGTAAAACGGACTGTTACTACGTATAAGAGTGAATGAATTTTTTTTTTTGTGTTTTGGGTTATTAATTACATGGAAGGCACTTATGGTAATGTTTTCATCTTTTATGCGAGTGCAAAGGCGTAAAAATATGCGTATTTTTTTTTGGCCCGCAGTGGATCTGTTTTTTGCATCCCGCCCGAAACCCGTCTCACAGGCTGGGCCGGGTTTTCTAGGCTAATGCTGGTCTCTAATACATGCAAATCATTAATTGTATTCATGATCAAGTAGTTTAATATGCGGTTGAATGCATGGTCGTCGTCTAATTGCGCTTTGAATTTTTTTTACTGCTTTAAGAGGGAGGTTTTTTTCACAATAAATTTTTATATTGTAGATATTGCAATACAATAAATGCAGAAATAAAAGAAAAAAGCAAAATTTGAAAATATACAGTGGATTATTTCGTCATAAAAAAAGGCCCATATATATATATATATATCATGCATCAGGGCGTGTCCTGAGATTTTTGAAGCAGGAGTTAGTGCGTATTGTAAAAAAATATATTTCTATGTAACATCGTCTTATAAGGTTCTTACTATTATTATGGTTGTACGATTTTTTAGCAATTTTTCTATAGATTAAAAAAAAATTCTGCTAAAAAAATAGCATTTCCCTTGTATTACCGGCGTTTTCAGTTAGGTAAAGGCAGGGTTTTATTTTCCGTTTGCTATCCTTAGGTTTATCAGTGCTATGCATTGCTATTTTCCTCACAAAATTATTGTAATGAAATAAAAATATATGAAGGGCTAAAAAATCACTAAATATACTGATAAACAGCAAAAAATATTTTCTAGTAATCTTTTGTGTTTATATGCATACTACTGTCGAGACTATTCTTCAAGTTTCAATAGTAAAATCTTCGACGGTATGTAGAAATGAAAGCAGTTTGATTAGATATATCATAAAAAAGGGCATAGGTTCTAATGACAAGATATAAGAAGATGCATACAACCGAAATAAATCATACTGAAGCGCTTTGTTTTTATATATTAACTTACTATTAATTAGGGGTTTTAGATAACAGATACAAAGAAAAACTACAAATACGACATAAATATGTTAATGACGTGCATTTCTAGTTATAAAACTTTTTATGCAAGCGCAAAAAAAAAGTCGGAACTTTACTGACAAAAAATATATATTTCACTTATTTTTAATTTTGCCTCACAAGTCTAGAATCCGAACGCCAGCTTTTTATTACAAGGCATACGCGCCGGCTTGTGGTGTAATTTGAGACTTTGACACTTGCAAAACACACGTTTTTACGAACGTAATTTTACAGTCTAGGTGTGAATTAAATTTACTGCAAATAACAAAAACTGTGTAAAACCCTGTTTTTTATACAAATATTAAAAAGCAACCGTATTTAACATAAGTGTAAATACAATTAATATGTATCACTTTACTTTTAAGTAGTACCGAACAAACAAAAAGCAATGCAAAAAAAAATGTGGTCGAAAACAAAGAAAATGATGTGATGAAATAAACAAATAACACCTTATTATAATATACATGTAGCTTTACAGCTACATAAGTTTGTAATTATCTTAAAAGCATTCACTAAAAAGGTCCAGTTTGCCAATATTTGCAATCTTTTTATGTGTAAAAAGTATTTTATTGCATTTGCTTTTACTTAGTTTTCTTTCTCATTTTGTTTTTAATCGTCACCGTGCTCTTGTGCTTATTTTGCAAGTTTTTATATTATTAAAAAACTGTTGTAAAACATAACGTTTTTTCGTTTTACAAACAGACAGAAATTATTTTTTTTAGGTCAAGATTACTACTAGAATACACGCTGATTGTTTTTGTATTTAGCATTACAACAAAAAAAATGGAAAAGATTTTTCGGTTTCTACAAACTTACAGCGAACTAGTAGATTCTTTTTGCAAAAGAATGCTGTTATGTAAGGTAACTAAAAAAACAGTTAACGATGCATCTAACATGTTTACTTTTGCCAAGGAGACAGGCAAGTCATTTTACGGCATCTTTTTCCCTTTAAAATAGATTGATGCTAAGAAAACAGTGTTTTACGATGCAGGGTCCTTCATGTACTTTTTTGTGCTTTTGTCAGTGACAAAACACATTACTGTACAAACTTTTGTCTATAAAAAGCATAAATACGTATTGCAAGTAAAATTTGTGTATTTAAATGCATTTCTAGCATATAAGAGCTACTTAAAATCAACGCTATTTTCAAAAGAACATAAAAGCGTAAAATAAGATTGATTTTATTTGTATTTTGTTACTTTTAAATAATGACAACGTTTTTTTATTAGGGTTATATGCGATTATACGCGTGATCAAAAGGCTTTTCTGTAATTTAAAGAGCATATATTTATATTGCAAGTTAATTTTACCAATACACGGCTTATGTTTAGTTTGCATTGTGTTTGTACTAGCAAAATGTCATACAGATGGGTCCTGTTACTAAAAAACACTTACTACAAAAAAAATGATGACAAAGATAAAATCCTCAACAATAACTCTATAATAATTGCAGATACATATACAAAATCAACAAAAATAAAAGTTTAAAGCAAAGCAAAGACGTGCTACTGCTAATTGTTTCTACACATACACAGAAAAAGAGCCTAAAAAACTACAAATGAATAAAAAAACAGAAAATTCGAAAAGTTATAGTGTTGATTGTAAATAAAAAACTAGGTCAAAAGACAGTAAACTAAGTTTCGGAGCATATATTGTTAAAAAAACAGGTTTTTACAGAAAAAATTTTAATAAACGTAATAAATGGAACGAAATATCAACAAAAAAAAGGAAATATTAAAAAATAAATGGTAAAATACAAAACGTCAATAAACATTTGATGCAAAAATTGATTTTTAATGTAGCAAAAAAATAAATTATAATAGACGACCATATTTAAGAAAGTAAAAAATTCTAATAAATCATTAAATTTAAGGATTTTTAAAAACAAGAGTTCTATAAAAGGATTTAAGCATAATACAAAAAAAGTTTTTGTACGTACATTGAAAGGTTGAAAAAATGTTATTTTTGCAAATTCTCTTGCAAACAACAGTAACCCTTATTCTCAAAATATGTTTATGTCAATTAATTGTTTTGGTTTTGAAATATCAATCGAAATGACTTAATACTAATGTTTATATGCTGCAACTTAAATGCTCAATTTGTTAAATTACATTAATCACAGTTTTAATTTACTAACATAATTATAAACGGACAATATTCACATGCAAAAGTACAGTTTGTTAAATTAATAATAATTTTAATTCATTGATCTTTTTTTAAAATCATTAAGTTAAACTGTTTTTAATAGAAAAAAAGTTTGTCTGATTACAAAAAAGTCTTTTTTTAATAAAATCTTACTGTAAAAAATACTGCCTTTTCTAAAAGCCTGATTATAAAGGCACCTATAAAAAGCTTACCAGCATCTTTTTTACATCCTATTTATAAAACAAAAAAGGCTGTTTTTTTTAAAAACAGCCTTTTTTTGGTGTTTAGGACACGTCTTCAGTTTCTAATAGCGCTTTTAAAACATAGAACATATCCCTGTACATACCAAACCTAGACTTTTGTTATAAAGTGTTTTTTTAGTAACAAAACACTATAATATAATATTTTTTGCTCACAAAATTTTCTTTTTTTGTGATGCTTCGTTTGTATATTTTTCCTTTGGTAATTAAAGAACTACTAGAATTAATATTTTAATCTAAAAAAACTAGTCACTTATATGCGGCTTATTTATTTTCAAGAAATGATTTTTCATCCAGCCGTTTTTAGGCTTGAAGAAAAATGAATTTTTTTGGAGCACTTGTATGTAAGAAAAAAAAATGTTTTTTTGTGCGATCGGTTCATATACGGCTTATTTTAATTATTAAAACAAAAAAAATTATTAAAGTATTCGTCATGTAAACATGATTTTTAAACATTAAATGTTATTACAAAAACATAAACGTAAGAACACATTTTTTATCTAGACTTGCTTTCTATTTGTAGATAAACGTTTATATCGAAAGGGGTATTTTTCAAAACAACAAATATACTAATGGAAAGGCGATTTTTAGTAGTAAGTTTTTTTTTTTCTAAGTTGCAAATTATTGAAGTACGATTTTGGTAGAATGAAAAGCAAAATGGGTCATTAAGCCAATGACAAAAAACGGGATCAATAACTGCTCATATAAAAACCCGACTAATTTTATTACATGATTTTAAAATGCTCAAATTGATATCTTTTACAACTATATGAAAACGACTCTGCTGACGGTAGATTCCCTGCAGTTAAGCAAATACAGCAGATACGGGTTAAAAAAAAAATATAAAAATATGTGTACGGTTCTATTTATTAACGACGACCCCAGTGCATTTTTTTTAGACAATTAAGCGTACGCGACGGCAAACGATCAGATGTTACTTTAAATTCATACTATGTTGCTTTACATCTAAGTCGCGGAGTTTAGACACTTTTAATATTGCTTAGTTGACAATTTATATGTTACCAACACGCATTTCCGTCTTAAAACGCAGAGAACAAGCAGAAGAATCAACAAACTCGCAAAGTTGTTGTGTATAATATAAATTGCAACGCCGTCTGGTTTCAATGGATGCACCAAATGTACTGCATGGCTGTTTCGGGGTTTTTTCTGTCTTTTTACTGCATTTAAGGATTAAAAAAGGCTACGCGGCGTATCTCCCGATGCTATGAATCCTTTTCTTTTGGCAATCTATCATAAAAATATACAAAAATATAATGTTTCCATGTAAAAAAGAACAATCAATGGCTACGCAATATAACCGTTTGACGTGGTTTAGTTGGCGGTAACAAAAATTTTTAAGCGTATAACCGCAAGAAAGTATATTTTGATGAAGCGTTTTTTACTCATAATATAAAAGATTACAGCATCGTGTAAGCGTTAGGTAGAATTATCTGCTGTATCTTTTTTCTTTTTAGTTCTTATCATTTTTACAGAAAACAACAAAACGATTTTATAAATTAAATTAAATTTTGAGAAAAGTACATACCTTTTTACAATTCAAAAATCAAATATTGATACTTGATCGTTACAAATGACTACAAAACAAAATTACATAGGCAGCTGGAAGAGCAATATTTGTACTTTGTGTAATTTTTGTCCCAGCTAACATAGCCTTGCGTTTTAAAATTCCACCCATTGACAAAATATTTTACGATGCGCATTCCGCACTATAAAAAAAACTTAAGGAAAATTACTGAGAAATTTATAAAAGGTATAAATTTTTTATTACCTTTTTTCTGCGGTCCTAGGCGGCTGTCCGCAATTTTTGGAATTTTAAGTAAAGTTGTATCATAATACAATGGCCAACATCGATGAATATAACAAAAATAAGATTAAGCCTCTTCGACAATGTTTGTATGTATTATATAGGTTTTACACAACTACACACTAAATATGTCATAACAAAGATAAAGATGGGTTTTAAGATTACATAAATCCCTTTTTACGCAAGCAATCGTCATGCAGAACAAAACAATGATAGCCTCACGTAAAAATTAAATGTCAAAATAAAGTGAATGAATTGTAGTGTCAAAGTATAACTATATAGATATACCGTAAGTAAATCATGTGATTGTAAAGACTACCTTTCAACTCGTAATTTTTGTAGCTATTAAAAGTGTGTTTTTTGTAGTACAAATTGATTTCGAAGACGCTTGTGCCAAATAATCAAAAAAAAAAATTATCTATGGCGGATATCAGAAAAAATTTATTATTTTATAATATTTTTATTGGACAGTGATGCATATAAACATCATTAGAAAATATTTTTTTAGAATGACTAAAAAAACGGAAATAAACAGCTTTAGAAATTATCAAAAGAAAATTCATGGTCAGAATTAAAACAAAAAATTTGTTTTAATCGATAGTCCTGGCAAAAGCAACAAAAAATTTTCCGTAAAATAACTAAAAAGTGAACTGACGAAAGATTTTTATTATTGTAAACAGTGTGTTTTACAAAAATATGACAAAAAAAATGCATAATAAACAAACAGCTACTTTTTTATTTTTTTTATGCAATAAATAAAAAAAACAATATATGAAAACTAAATTTTTATAGTTTGGGTTATTTTTTGTTTAATTAAGCTATTTATTTTTTTTTAGATACATGCATGCGTTATTGTATACTACGCTTAAATGTCAACTTTTTGTAATAATTATAATAAAGTCATCTTAAATCTAATATTGAAAATCTAAACATTACTTAATAATAATAAAAATTGCGGTTTAACAAATCTACAAAAGCATTTGTTAATAGTTTAACTACATGTCATAGCATATAAACAAAAACAAAGCTATCTGGCTGATGCATTGTATATCTCACATGTTAAACCATAGAAAAAATAATCAAAATCGTTTGGTACACGCAAATAACCCCTTTTGTAAAAAAACATTACTTTTTTACACAGACAAATGGCATTTTACATTTTGTGTATTAAAATTTTCTATAATGAATTAAACACAGAAATTTAACAACAAAAGTTCGATGTAAAAGCTGTTAATTTGCTAACTTACACAATTTCCATTTTGAAGCATGTTGCTGTCTTGTAAATATATATATAAGCACATGTTTTTAATAATATCCTTACTAAAAATAGGATTTAAAAAAAGAATGACATACAAAAAATTAGAAGTCTAATTTGCATCAGCCGAAAACGGATTATATTGCATATTTTTGTTATATCCTTTCATAGGCGACTTTTGAGAGAACTCCATAGTTTTTGTTGTAAAAATTATGAAATATAAAACGTATACTTAAATTACAAAAGACATAAGTATAAAAATATGTAGTAGATATGCAGATATTAAATAGGCATATAAAAAAACAGGGCTTTCTTTTATACTTTTTATCACATGTTTAGCTTTATTGAAAAATAATAAACAATAAGTTATACGTTATATCACGACACTGGCGTATCCAAGAAAATTAAACTAAACCTTTATTGTCTTGAAAAAATGTAGTGCTCTGACAAATCCGTCTACCATAAAAATTGGTTAATTGTTTTTAGGCAAACATACTTCGCGGAATGGATGGCTTAAAGAAAATTTTACATAGTAAACACGGGTCTCTGTTCTCAGGACAAGCATTTTTGTGCATGGACAAAACCTCCTTGCAGCTTCTCTATACGCCAATGTATCAAACAATGCTAGTTATAGTTTCAACAGTATGTCTAGTTTCTGTACCAATTTTTTTTAGACATAACTAAAGTATGCTTTAAATTTAAATCGTTTTTATGTGCATAAAATTATTAAAAAAATACATAAGATAAGCAATAGTAATCATTTTAGAATAAATCGAATATCATTGTATTTATCAACAGCCAAATATCTCCTATTGTTTTTATCTTACCTTTTTGTTCTTTTTTATTTTTAGTTTAGATACCTAATTTTACATGTAAAATTACTACGAACGTATATCTGTTTGTTTTTTTTTTTTTCATATGCAAAAAAACAGATATTGTTTCCTGACGCACATACTACGTGTGTATTGTTGCACTTGATTGCCTCGTAGAGAATAAAAGAGACACATGGTTTGCATTTTTTGTGGACATTGTCTGTATTACCCGTTTTTTTGGTAGAATGCTTCTGCCTACGCTATAAAATAATATTACGATTATTCCTTTTGGAAAATTTATAAAGCCAAAAAGCAACCAAAGGCAATTTCTAAGTGTGACAAAACAAATTATTTTCTGTAAAATAAAGCAACGTACAAGCTCTAGTAATTAATATTTGTTCCGGTTTGTTAAAATGTAATAAAAATTATACAAGGATAAAGATCAAAGTTTTCATCATTTTTTTGATGTTTGTCAGTTACTATTGCATGTATTGGCAACATCATTGAATGAGAATACAGGTAAATGTTTTTTTGCAAGAGGGTAAATATGATCTCGTAATTGGCGTACGAATAGGCGTACAAAAACTGGTTTTGTTATTCTATTTCTTGTATACTACTTTTTTTACAATATTTCACATATTAATGGTTCATTAGTATTTCAGTTACCATCTGACAAATGTTTGTTTATTATTATTCATTCTTTTTTAGCTTTCTACTTATATTTTTTTAACAAAGTTTTTTGTGGTGTTTTTATGCGTTTAATTTACTTTTTCGTTTTTATTTATTTTTATTTCTCTGCTGTTACTCCCAATATATTATTCTTTGTGTAGTTGCCATCTCTTAAGCAAATCAACATTCTTCGGATTGTAGTCCCGGTCATTTTTATTTCGCTTTCTTTTTTTTTACTCGTGTTTCTAATCGAGACGTTTTCTGGTTTCATATGCACTTTTGTCAACTTACTTTTTCTTTTTTTGTACTGTCATTATAATTATGGATCTTTCTTTGCCTACAGTTTTTGTATTTTTGTGTTTCTGTCGTGGTATTTTATATTATCATAGAGTGTCGTAAGGTGTTTACATTTTTATCATTGTTTTCTTTGGTTGATGTATTTTATAAGTAGGAAAGAAATAATATGAAGTTTACTAGGTAATGACAGGGCATGGTACAAAAATTATGGAATTTGTTCATTTATGGCCATGTTTTTTGGCCATTATGGGGGGAAAATTTCACCGTAATTGTTTATTTTCAAAAAAAAATATATATGGAAAAAACGATTTTTTAGATCATGATGCGGGTTTGCCTTTTACCTTTACCACGCGGCTTTAGCCGCCTCTTTGACGACATCTTCTCTAGTTCTTTTTAAAAGATAGCTGTAAATCTTTTGGGTGCAAGATAAAATATGTATTTTTATTAAATTCGGAAATAGAAGGTATTATTTTTTTCTGGGACAGAGGTCTAAAAATAAATTGGATGGGGTTGCTTTCATACATAATCCTTTGATATGATCAAACAGTTATTTTAAAAATGAAATTATAGAAAAAATGCTGCATTTTTGTATAATTATAGAATTTTAATACTTGTTTTAGCCTTTTTTAAGATTTTGTTGTTACCAAACCATGATAGGTTTAGTTTTGTTACTTTATAACATGGTAAATGATAAAAGTGCGCTGTTAATTTAGTTTAAGAATATATTTTACCAAGAAATTGGATAAAATACACATCAAATATGCGTTACCGTTTTTTTTTGTGCTGGCTTATTTGTACCCCGCGTAAAAATGTATTTATATTATTTATGAATATAGCGAAACATATAAGGATAAAGAAGATGCAATTAAGTATCATTTAAAACTAAAAAATGCCTTTATATGCTTTCATTAATACTTTATCTCAAATTGAACCGTTATACTGTATATAGTTTTGTTTAAATAGCATTGAACAAAAAATTCCCAGGCATAATGTAAGCTAAAGACAAATAAATGTATGGATTACTATATAGATCGTACATATTAAAGGCATAAAAGCATGTTAAAAATGCCTTTGAACATAAAAAAGTGCTTTTAACGGCATTTTTAGTGCTTTTAACGGCATTTTTAGTGCTTTTACACAAAAATGCTTTCGAGCCGCGTTATTTATGACACTGTCTTTTTATATTAACTCCATGCGATTTTACAACAATATCTGGACAATTATATATTTTTTAATAAAAAAACTTACATGAAAAAATAGCCGAAAACATTTGACGGCGTTTAACGTATACCTAGTTCAAGAAAAATATCTTAAGAGAATTTTATATACCTAGGAACAAAAAGATACCATTATGATAAAGTTATTCTGTTCTAATTTTTATGACAGAAGCATAAATAATTATGTAGAAAAGAAAATGATCATGGGATGTATTTCATTTTTATGTTTTTTTAAGAATCTTGTGTATAAAAAATATGGGCCCCATAAAAGCAAATAATAGCCATTATAGGGGTAAAAACACTTTTCCATTTTATGGCAATACCATAATAGCAAGCCCTGGGTAAGCAGGAGCTTATAAATAACAAAAAGTACAAATTGTTGCAATTAACACTATTTTAAAATATGTTTGCTAAGATATGGATCGTATCAATATATAAATTTCACTAAATTTATAGTTTTTGCTGATAGGTATTTTACACTATACAAAAGTCGACTAGAGTCCAGTGCGGTATATTAAACGGTTGAAAGTTTTCTGTCTAAATTAGCAAAAATAGAAAGGATATAACAAATAGCATTTAATATTTGCTTTTTGCATAAATCATTCCTTTATACTTTTTTTATTGTGAGAAATTATTATCTTAAGTTATAGCAAAAAAAAAATAAAAATATCTGCAATAATGCGAAAGAACCATATTTTGCAGTTTTAGTCGCAGAAAAATTTGGCTTTGCACAATTTGCGCCGAAAGTGCATTTTGCCCCAAATGCATAAAAGAAGTCAAAAATGTAAAACTAAGCACACAGTCATTTAGATCATCAAAAACTACATTTAAAAAAAATAATCTCGAAAAAATTGAAAAAAATAATAAGTTTCTTTAAAAAAAAATTTACTCAATGTAACAGGAATAAATTGGAATGCCTACTATACTTAAAAAACGAACATTACTATTATTAAATAAATTTCTTAGGGAAGGGGTTTTTAAGTAGTGCACAGTATTGCATTTTGCCCGAAGTTACCATTTTGCGCCAATTCCTATTTTAATTCAATAAAACAAACCCTACCTAACCTAAAAATATACCTTTTTACATAAATGCAAAACATACTGTTTTATATTCATTTTTTGTAATACAGGCGTTACTTTTTTTTTGTTACCTAACACTAACCCTACTCCTAACCCTTACCCTGCCCCTAAACCGAACCCGAACATACGCTTAGCTATGATGCGTAAACAAAAGTTTTAACGTTATACTGTGAAATATTTTTTTTTCGTTTTTTTAGGCGTTTTTAAGGTTTGAAGTTTTTTTTTTTTTTCAATTTTTTGCAGAGTATTGCAGTTAAATGTATTTTTTTTTGATTTTTATGACTGTGTGCTTAGTTTTACACTTTTGCTTTTTTTATGCGTTTGGGGCAAAATGCACAT
>JAQFYM010002137.1:0-25857 GCA_034694785.1 Agrenia bidenticulata | reverse complement strand
AATTTTGTATTTATTATATGCCCCTAAGCTAGAGGGGGCTCTAAACCTTCGGTAGGGGCTCAAAGTGTATCAATACCACACACCCTTTATTGCACTTTAATTATTATGAAATCCTTTTTTAGGTTTTATACAAAATAAAGAATATTTCTGTGAAAGAATTTTTTTGAAACAGTAGGTAAACGTAATATCGAAAGTCTCTTAAAATCCGGGATTTTCAGTTTTTTTTTGACTAAAGCAGAGACTAAGATAAAACTTTTAGCCGGCCTTTTTTCTATTTGTTCGTTGTCTAAATCATACGTCCCCGACCTGTGGGTAAAATACCCACTTAGGGGTAAAAAAAAATTAAGGTGGGTATTGTAGAAAAATAGAGGTATCCCGAAATACGCCTCTTACCTCAATACAACTATATGAACATCTTTTGTAAGTTAGTTAATTTTTTGGACACTCAGTTAAATAGTTTGTATAAATTTTTATAAGCTAAAATGGGTATGCCCTTTACTGTATTTGTAGTAAAAATGCTATTTTAAAGATTGATTTCACTTTTACAACTATTTAAGAAAGGGTTAAGCGGCGTAACAAACTTATTTTAAAATGCTTCGCATGTGGTTTTTTTTCTATATAACTGAGTTACTAAGAAATTAACTAAGTGTCCAAGAATTTAACTAACTTGATTAAGTAGTTTATATAGTTCTATTTTGGTAAGAGGCGTATTTCGGTATTCCTCTAATAATGACTTATTTACGCATCAGAGTAGTAATGTGTGTAAATATATTTCCCACCTTAATTAATTAAATATTATGTTTTTATTTACTCAAATCGATTTCTCCATAGGGAAGAAGAACGGGAAAATAGATATTAAACCCGGTTTTATATTAATTCTTCAGATATTAGCACAACTGCTGTGGGTCGAAGAAGAACTTGATATCACTGATGAATTCCACTTGATATAAATGGTTACAATTCAATGAAAAACTACCAACTTTGAGCATCCATGTTATCATCAGCTCCACATGTTGCATAAATGCACTTAATATTTTATTACCGTATGTTACTACATATAAATGTAAAAGCGTTTTTTCAACAGCCGTTGCTCTTTAAAAAATAATGGAATAAGTTAAATATAGAAAAAGATATGAGAAAAACTCTTTCTACAATAGATCCAAATTAGAGAGATACACCAACTATAATACAATATCAACCATCTTATCTTTGGTTATAATAAAAGCACTCTTTGAATTATCTATATTAAATTATATGTTTAATTACTATTTTTTAAAAACAATATTTAAATCTCAAATGGTATTAAATAATATGTGTTATAAAATATTTATCTCTTCTTGTATTACAAATCACATATCCTTGACTTTAAACGTGGGTGGTGAGATTGTATTTCATATGTAGTCTGGATTATTTATTTCTTATATAGCGACTAAAAGAGTGCTATTATGTACACCATCATAGTCATAACTAGTGTTGTAATATAGTGGCGCCTGGTCTTTGTTTGTTCCACATAAATCAAACACCTGTAACATATTTTAAGGGGATCCATGGATTTTTACTTGTTGTAAACGGGGGTAAATACTAAAATTAGTTAGGGACCATTGGTCTAAATTATAAAACGTTCTCTTAGAAATTTTAATTTTATAAAAATCGTTTTATTTGTATTAAAATGCTAAAAGCCTTACACTAAAAGTATTTTATGCAAAGTTATAGAAGTAAACATATATATTATTGAATATTTTCTTTTTTTCTTAATTAGATACCACCATAAAATCAATTTTTTTTTTACCAAAGGCAAGCAATTTTTGCAAATTATGTACTTTTTTTGTAATCGTTAAAATTTAATTTTTTTCGAAACGTTCGGCTAACCCGCTCCTTGATAAAAAATTATGTAATTGGGATGTTAAAATCGTACAGTAGCCGTTATATTCGACTTTTAGACAAGGTTAATAGAAACGAAAAAATAAAAATGACTTTCTATGACTTACATATTTATACTGCATTCTGTATGCAAGTTTTTTCCGAATGCTTTTTAGCCAATAACCGCTTGGTGCATATATCATATTTAGATGTAAAATGGTTAGCTTACACTTTGGTACAAGATATAATGAAGAAATAATTGACTTCTTTTATGACTCTACTAGTTTACTAGATTGGCCTGCTTATACTCGTTTTTATAAAGTTATAAAGAAAAAGACAATAATTCACGTGTTTGTTTTTATATGCAGTTGATACACAAACTAATACGATATAATATAAAAATGTTTGCACATGTACATCCGAAAAAAAACAATACTATGTTAACTTTCTAAGGGTATTGACGGGATTATCCGTCATGCTAATGTTAAACATTTAACAGTTTTAACGGAGAATCCTACATGTGTAAAAGCAAAAGTTTGTAGTTATGACGCATAAATCGTCAAGGGTCAAATTTATATGCAAAAAATATTTACGTTCATAAAATGAAACAAAAAGTTGCTACAGAAAAAAAAGTACATTACACTGAAAAACAGTTAAAAAAGGGTAGATTCATATCGAAGTCATAATGAAGCGATCAATAAAGCATAAAAATAAATGGAAAGACAATTAAACTGGGTTCTTTAATGTACAATATACTTAAAAAACATTATGTTTTTATGCAAAAACAACTGTATTAAATGTTGATATATAATAAAGAGATTCTTTTTCTCCGAAATAAAAGTTTTTGCAAAACTATAGATTAAATTTAGAACATGTAATATTTTCTTGCTTTTAGCAAAAAAAACCAACCTTTACGCGTTCACTATTTACAAATATTTTATACCTTTATTTATATAACCATTTACGAAACATTTTTTGTTGATATTAGATAATTTTTTGCGTATGATATTTAAAATATAATTTTAGTAGCTTGGTTTATTGCTACAACAGTATGCAAGTGATAAATGGTGTCTACTTTTGTCTTTTTAAATAAAATGACGCTGTAAATCTAACTGAACAATAAGTATTTAGCTTTTTAGGTCGAGTAGCTGCTTTAACATCCTATAAATTACCTCTATAAAGTAAATACATATAAAATCCACAAATCTAATATACGACTTGCCTCAACATACATGTATTTCACGTGTTTTTGAGGTTAATTTTCTGGGCGTTTTTTTTTTACTCCTGGGTTTTTTTTGTTATTTTTCAGGGGTAAAAAATTCCAGGGCGCCGATTCCCAGGAATTTTACCCAGGAATTATTTTACGGTAAAAAGTACATAGATTTGTCCTACGTGCAAATTCCTGGGAATTTAATGACCCAGTAAAGTCTGGGTATTAAAAAAACTCAGTAGAAAAAGAAACTGTAAAACAAGCCTGGTACATATAGGAGGCATATAAGCCCGATAAAAAATTTCATTTGTTCGTATTAAAGTAAAAACTTAACAAGGTAAGTTTTAATTATCAACAACAGGTGTGATTTATGCACACCAGAACTAAAAGACACTTTGAGATACATTTTTTCTAATATTATTCCCCTCCAAATGGTATCGAAAAAATTACTTGCTATCTGTATTCTTTTTGAAGATATGGATGAAGAAGAAATTGCTTTACCTATACAAAATAAAGGCAAAAATATTACTATAACAAAGAGTGACGAATACAAAGATTAAACGATAACAATTGAATTGCAGTTTAACAATGCCTTTAGAATGACACGAAATACATAAAATAGGCTTGTATATACATCCAAAACTGTAGTATGCTTCAATCTAAGCACCATTTTACTATTGTCTATATGTTTCTTTTGTTTTATATCAAGATCCATTTCATATCGTGATTTAGCAGAAAAATTTGGCTTTTCACTTACAAATTGTTTGAACACAGTTATGAAAACTTGCAATATTTTAATTTCACGCCACAAAGACTTAATTT
This sequence comes from Agrenia bidenticulata, assembly GCA_034694785.1. NCBI lineage: Eukaryota > Metazoa > Arthropoda > Collembola > Entomobryomorpha > Isotomidae > Agrenia > Agrenia bidenticulata. Next base: position 21,965 of record JAQFYM010002137.1, on the reverse strand, counting down.
ATTTGCCAGACTTGCTCGAAATGAATAAATTATAGTAAGGATTTCAAAGATTGGCTTAAACTCCAGGTACAATTTTAACTATCGAATGGAGATATATGACCATACTTTGCCCAGAGACGAACCTGGCTACATATATCTGCAGAAAAAAATACCACGCGGTTAAATTGTGAAAGTTTGTGATAAAAAAATGCAGGTAAGGAATGTATTTGGGCCATGTTATGGGTAAAACCATGATTCATTGGTATATTCAAAATCAAGTTTTTTTCTGTATGTAAATAAAAATTTTCCAGGTTTTTATCATGTTATTGGGGATGCTGCATATCCAGGCTGTAATACAATGATGGTACCTATCAAAGGGGATTTAAATGATTGCCAACGTAAATATAATTATAAACTATCTGCCCAACGAATGATAGTTTAAAAAACAAAAGGATTGATAAAAGAAAAATTTAGAAGATTCAAATCAGTCATATTGAATGGGGAAAAGATGAAAAATACAAAAAACATTGTATCAGCTTTGATAATACAAAATATTTTACAGGATTTACAAGATGAATACATATAAAATGAATTATAACGGTTTTTATATTTATTTTTTTAATGATTTTAGTAAATATATTTGTATTCGTTCGAACATTTCGCTACACTTGTTTTCCATTCTTTCCATTCTTTCCATTATATTTTTATTCGTATCAATGTTTACCCTTATCGTTTGTATTTCAACTGACAATTTGTCCACTTTTACTTTAAGTTTATTGAAATCAATTTTTCCACCTGTGCTGCCTTCACTTACCACAAGTTTTTGTAAAATTTACATTTTTTTATTCAATTTCTCTTTATATATTTTTTTCATCTGCATTTTCTTTATTTTTTCTTAGATTTTTTTTACTTATTGTAAAGCTTACACCTTCACTTGTTCATAATTTTTAATATTCTCGGTCAAATCATTTCCAGTACCTGAAATCAACAGATCCGTTTTTGTATCAATTATCGTCTCATCGGGCTTGTCGGCTTCATCTTTCACAAGTAATTTCATATAGTCAAATAAATGCCATTTTATGGCACCTCCTCCAGATTTTTTACTCAAATACTTGTGTTTCTGTATGTTTCATGTAGATTGTAATATTTTACGTTCGCTTGATTACCCGAAATTGTTCCATCTATTTTCTTTAGCAATATCGCACCAACCTTCCTTGATTTTATGCACTTTACTACGATATGTTTTAAAAATTGAATCCATTCATTTTTGTACCGTACATCAATGATGTTTCTTGTTGCATTAGCATTCCAATTAAATTTCTCCTTTGACATGGGTTTTAGAAAAAGAAGGAAGAAAATGAAAAAAGAGTAAATAAAAAATAGAGAAAATACAACACAAAAAAAACACAAAATATTCTATTCAATAAAAAATATATATAGTACAAGTGCAGTAGAGTGCTTTAAATGTACTATTAATCAAATTCCATTTTGTAAAATATAAATAATAACAGGTTCCTATAACTTCGATATATAAGTTTAAAAATATTTTTTTTTATAAATCGTGTTTTTCAATAGTATTTTTGATTTTTGATTATAGTATTTGGGTAACCAAAAACGTGTTTTTTCGCACGTTTCTGGGAATGGAATTTCTGGGTGCCAAATTCCTGGGAATAAAAAAAAACACGCCCTAAATACGGGATAATATCCTTAATGCTCCAAAAATTATGTTAATTTTCTTGATGCTACAAAATATTCTTATAATATCCATATTGCCCTAAATATGAGTAAAGAATGGATGAGTGACGAGAAGGAACACAAAGACAGCAAATGGTCCTGTGAGTTTACATATACTTGGTTAAATATGAAAAAAGGGAACATATTTAATACACTAAAAAAGTTAAAAACAAAATTTTAGGCATAAATTTTACTATTAATAGAAATATCAGAGTAAAGAAAAAAGATCTGACACGATCGTATTAATAAGTGTGTTGCTGAAACTTGCCCCTTTCTTGCTCGCTGTCGCCATTTGTATAAAAGAAACATTCATACTAGTCGCTGAGATCATAAGTCAACATAACTGCAATGTATCCGATAATTTAAAAGCATCTACTCCACGAAAAAAACCTAACTATATGATATCCAAGGAAATTTTAAAAGACAAAGATCCACGGCTGATATTGTTAAATTAACATTGATACGACGTGGTGTTATGATAAGTATACTGCTGTATCAAAGGCCGTAATAAAGGCAAAAAATTACGACGAGAAAGAGGAATCTGATTTTGTTTTTTAAAATCTGTTGAGAAACAATATAAAAAGGTATACAAACCCTGTGTATTGCTTAATACGGAACATAAATTTGCAAGCTATTCACTTATTTGGTCGTTTGCCAATTGTTTACTAGAAAATAATCGCAAACTAGTTTTTTTTGACGGCAATTTTTTTACCAATGGTTTTTTCCTTTGCTTCTAGTTGCAGTTGGACAATTTGTGAAAACTAAATAGGAATGTTCGGATATCCGTTGGTACTAGGAGATAATATTAAAAACTGAGTAAATTTTATTACTATAATAAACACAAAATTATTACTGAATACAACGAGCCATATCATTATAAGCGACGAGCAAAGAAGATCGCTGTGCATGTTAGTTTCCCTTGTTATGATGCAACTAGAACATATGCTACCGACACTTGCTTGCAAATATAAGTAAACAATTTAAGAATTTGATTCAATTGCAATTGTTTCATTTCGCGAGACAAGAAATCTGACACGCCAAACGAATCTCATATGATTAAGATATAATAACTAGTAATGTTTCCATCAATTTCTATTATTGCAAAGCAGCAGAATGGCATCATCTCAGATAAACAAACCCCATAAAAAAAGGTTTACTAGCAATCCAGCTGGATCAATATATTTAGCAAAAAGGCAAAATAAAATTATTAAACTAGCTGACATGATTTAAGGATTTAATGATCATATGATTAATCTGATTTTTAACCGTTATAAAAATGCAAGCAAAAAACAATTGATGTTTACTGCAAAAACTGAGAATCATATAAAAAATAAAATCGGTAATTCACGTAAAATAAAATTTGTACAAACAACTTCATTTATTTCTCGTTGAAAAAAAAAATTCACTTTATTCCTATTAATAACACGTATTGCTGCAAAGACCTGAAGCAACAGGCCGCTAATGTGCTCAATTGTTTCTGTGTGTTGTGAGCCAATAATGCTTTAGTTCAAAACCATTTCTTGATCCTGTTTATAAAACGGAAAATTACAGGCAGGGATATCTAGCATTTATCCTATTAACAAAACAGTTATCTTTGTTTAACGTTGCACTTACGGCGCCAGAATGTATATTTAACAGTGAAAGACCAAACAAAAAAAAGAATAGGAATTCATTGCGGGAGAAGTCGCAGCAAGAGGTGTAATATAATTAATACCAATGACACTGCATTTATGCTCAATTTAAGGTGTATATATCTATCTTGCCATCATATTGTCGGGTGCAAGTCGAAATAGTAGTTTTGTAGTCCTTATTTATCTGTTTTAAGTATAACAATAATATTAGTATATTGGATCTGGTTGCTTCTTCAGTTAATTATTCAAAATCACACTTCTAGTGTATTTATTCAAGTTGACGCTTTCTTCATAGAGTGTGCAAATAATTAGTGTTTTAAAAATGTGGGCATTCAAATATACTTATATGTTATTTTTTGTGTATTCATTGTTCGTTTTTTTGTAGTGTTCTTTTTATATAATCATCTTATTCTTAGGAATTTCTAATTCGACGTGCGCAAAATTAAATGAGTCAATTTTGCGCATACTTGCACTGTCAGGGGATAAAAAAAATAAATGCGTAAAATTGACTGACATGAAATTTTTAAAGGTGTGTTTTTTGGACTTTTTAAGTCAAAAAAAAATCAAAATATTTAATTGCATTAATAATTGCGGTAAAATGTAGTTAAGTTCCTCACCCTTAATTTAAGGCGGACAAAATGTTGCCCTTATTTCAAGGTGGGAATGATGATGGTATAAAAAATCAAGAACAAAAAGTAAATAAAAGTTCCAAAATGTACATATAAACAAGAATTGTAATAAATGTACATTTACCTGCATTGTTTTCTAATGCATCTGTGTCGACGTAGTCTAAGGTTAAGTTAATAGGGTTTTGGTTAGTGGACGGGCTATTACTATATAACTTACAGCTTAATAACGCATATATTGCATTCTTAATGCCTTTTTTTAAAAATTTGTATTTGCATACAAACTTTTAGCCCTAAACTAAGGGTGAGGGACTAACTACATTTTGCCACAATCAAAAATTCAAAAAACATTTTCCGCATATTTTGACTCTTAAAGCTCAAATACACATCTTTATAGTTTTCATTGCAGTCAATTTTACGCATTTATTTATTTTTACCCCTGCGAGTCAATTATGCGCAAAATTGACTCAGTCAATTTTGCGCGCTGCCGTTATTTTTTGTGTTGTCAATATATGTTTCCTGTAGTGTTTTTTTAAGGCCACATCTTATTCTTATTCTTAGGAATTTCTAATTTGTTACTTATTATAATTATATTTGGAATCTGCGGTCCTTTTACGTATTTGCGTTTCTAATTTCATATCTTAACCCATTACTTAACAAATCATAGGCCATTTGGCAGTCTTCTGTGTTCTCCTCATCACTCATCCATTATTTACTCACATTTAGGGCAATAAGGTAATTATAAGAATATTTGGGGCATTAAGGAAATTAAAAGAATTTTCGATGCATTAAGGAAATAATCCCTTTTCGAAATCCATTAAAAAAATAATACCAATATTTTCAAAAAAACATAATTACAAAACATCAATAAATTATGTTTTAAAGCCTTTTTTTTTCTTAAAACACTGACTACCTTGAGAAAAACTCCAGGGCACGCCACTGCCATGAGACCATATGGGGTCATTTAGAATTTAAAAAGTTTTTTTGTTTTTTTTTCGCTTGGCATATAGCCGTTTCTCTTTCACCACCGACTGATTTACGTCGAACGAGATTTTAAGAAAATCTTGTTTTGTAATTCCTTGTATCTTTTCTGAATTTATTTTATTTAAAAATAAACAATTTTGGTCTTTCGGGTTTCTAAAATAATATATATCACTTATATAAATCGCAAAAAAAAATCAAAAAAATGTTTTTTACAATCTCCGTTTTTACTCAAAAACGTATTTTTTTAAATTTTTTTTACATTTGGTTAAAATTTTGTCCTTTTATAAAACACGACTTTTTTTTCTTCGTAGGGTTTTTTTTTTCTATAAGCTACTTTATATTAGTTTTTGCAGACATTTTAAATTAATACCCATAGGTTATTTAAATTTAGCTAGAAAACAAAATAAAAATTTATACTTATAAGGTTTTTTTTGCACTAGTATACACGGTCGCAATATTTATAACGAACTTTTGTGCAGTGTAATACAAACAAAAATATTGTAACATATTCAAATCATCCTCAATAGAAAACTTTAGACTGTGACTAAAGTATGCGAGCAGTATTTACAATTTTACCACTAGGATAACTTGCAGTTTGGTAACTCTATAAAGATCTATACATGCATCTAAATACAAAAAAAATATTAAAAAAAAACTGAAATATTCAGCAAATTTTAATCTGAATAAAACCGTTCAGACGAATTTTATTTTCCCGTTGATGTTATCTTTTTTGCAATGTAACAAAGTTTTGGCTGTATTTGTTGTCTTGCGATTCAAGATGTTTTTCATTGGTATTTATAACAAAAAAATGTTAAATTGAAATTAAATAGTAGGTAAAAAGCGCAGTTTTTACACTTACGTAAAAACTATTTATTAAAGTAACTTGCAATACTTTGTAAATTGCGTAAAATGGTTTTTTTAAAGGGTCTAAGACATAATTATTTACGTCTAAAATTAGTTTTTTTTTATGCATTTTTATTTGGCTAAAATGTATATAGTGAAATACCATTGATTTAGAAAATAAATAAAAAATAAAACTTTTCAACGAGTATATTGAAGACAAAATATACGAATTACACGGCAAAATCAATACTGAAGTATCTTACTAGAAAAATTACACTCTAAAAATTTGTAAAGACTTTAACCTGCATACCATGTATGCTGCAAAACAATTTTAAGTTTGGCCATACATGCTGACAGATATTTATGCCTTTTAATATTTCTAAAACAAGACTGTAAAGCCATCTTGTTGTTAATGCTTTTAGAGCTGTTTTTTGTGTATTTTTATTTGTAACTTTTAATTTTTGCCAAAATTGCAAAAACGTGGTTTTGTATCCACTAACAGTGTACGTTTTATCGAGAAAATTTTAGTATTTTTAAATCATTATTAAAAATAAAATTACACAAACAAATTTAGTAACATAATAACAGTTTCATTTACTAGATAGAAAACGTATTTTTTTAACAACGGTTTACAAAAACCTTTACGAGTTATGTTTTAATACTTTCTACCATTACATATAACCAACTTTGTGTAAAACTTGACTTAGATGTGTTAGGTGTAGCTTCTTTAAACGACTATCGTTCTTCTAAAAAATCAAACTAACAGTTAACGTAATGTTTATTTACAAAACATAAAAACTCCATGAAAGAGGTATAAAATGAAACTAAAAAAATGCAAAAATGTTTTATTGAAGTGTTGAAGGGTGCATTAAGTAAATAAATGCATGTTAAACTCAAAAAAATGTTCAGAAAAGAAATATGCACAATATGCAAAAAATGCAGTTACGTTTTTAAAGAATAATTCGATATATATATATTTTCTACAAGCATAACGTTGGTGTATAATTTTGTGTTGTTTTCTTGTATAATATTTAAAGTTTTGTTTGTAATAATATAAAGAACGCACTAAAACGCACTTTTATATTTTTTATCAATATAAACGCATATATGCATAGACTGTATGCATTTTCAAAAAATTATGCCCTTATGCAACAATGTTTGCTTGTAACACGATGCATGCGAACAATGAAAACTAGTTTTAACACTATTTATTATTTGTCTTGCATTTTGACTTGTTTGGTTTTATAAAATGGTAAACTTTTTTAAACTCTTCATACATTTATATTTGTACGCATGTATATTGAATAGTTGCCGCATCAATGCTTGGCTCAGATATGTTTCCACTACAATAAATTGCAGCTCTCATCTTACGATTTTTCTATTCACTTGCATATAATTTATTTTTGGTAGAAAAAAAGATAACAACAAACTAATTTACCTACACAGTATTTATTACCATCGGAATCTATAGAAATTGTTAGATTAGAATTTAAAAAAAACAAAATGTTGCATATATCAACAGTAGTTTCTTTTTATGATAATATATTTATTGCGATACTTTGTATCGTGACAAAGAATCTTATAGTGTTGTTTTTGTATTTATAAGCTATTTCTACATGAAAAAAGCAAACAATAGCAGCGTAGAAACAATTAAGCAAATTAGAAAAACGCACGTCATCTTATAAGGTTAGAGATAAATACTAAAACACAGTATAAAACACACATATGTGTTATTTTGTACTATATATTGATCTATAAAAATTTATGCCAACGTACTAAATTTAGTTTTTGTGCTATCATGTTGCGTAAAAAAAAACGTCTATATAAAATGCAAAGTTCGTATGGTAAATGAATTCATATAAGTTGCATTATAAAAGGGTTGTGGAACTATAGACTAGTTGCAAAACAATTTTTTTTATATTAGTCTGGTATCTATTGAGTAACAAAAAAGGGTGCATGTTTTTGCTTAATATCTGCCTAAACTTAGAAACCCTGGATAATCGAACTGACTGAACACAGTCGGCCAGATCTACTTTGTGTAATTTTGCAGTCGTATCCTACGAGTTCGCTGCTTTAAATACTTGAACGTAGCGTCCGGTAGTCCATACCAGGTAGACAGGGTATTTGGTAAATAACGACACAAAAAAAAACAATATTTTCCAAGTCGTTCAGTCAAAAAAAAAGTGTTGTTTAGATGATTGCAAAAAATGTTATGCATGTAAAAAGTTATTTAGGGGTATTAATCAAACACGCGTACAAAAAAAAATAATGTCTAGAGTTAACAAAAGGTAGCGAATGTTACTCGGCCATATACAAATACAATTATGGTTGAATATTTATACTGTTGTTAGTTTTGTTTGCGTGCAAGAAGATACTTGTTTTGTTTATAAATTATCTTATTCTACATATCAATTGAAAAACGGTATTCATGCTACCAAATATAGCATCGTAGGATTTTTATTCATTTACTGCCGTGTACTAGTACCTATTTACTCTGTAACTGTAGGACGATTAACCAATTCTTTTATAATAGTTCTGTATGGAGCCAACCCAAAGTTTTATATAAATTCATCACGTAAAAATTGAACGTGTATTTTTTTGTGTACCCTTTACCGTATACACATTATACGCAGTATGAGCAACCGCAAATACAAAAAACGAAGTATACCTATGGGGGCATTTTTTTTGTATGTGCTACCCTTAGGTAAACATGTAATTACCCTGAGGTAAACACAAAAACTACATTCCCTAAGGTAAAACAGAGCCTAGAGTGTAGCTTAACCCTCACACATACCTAGCGGTATACTTTTTTATGTTCTTCATCCTTAGGTGGAGAATTCTGAGAGCACCCTTGGGCTGTAATTATTATTTTTAACTTAGGGATAAGGCTTTACAATATGTTCAGACTATAGTGAAAAACGACTTGCCGCTATATAAATAAAAAAATAAATTGTCAAGGAAAAATTTGCCATTATGCATTTTTCTTATGTTTTTCTACTGCACGCATTATTTTAACAGACTTGCAATTACTTGCTGTTTGTACAATCATACGGTGAACATATTATAGTGCTTATGTACTAGGCTGTGTACATAAAATTAACTCTTAGGCATAGCGTTTACCAAAGAATAGAAAAAACAAACCTTGAATAAGACTAGAATTGATTGCAAAACAAGCGCAGATACTTTTTTAAAATATTTTTTTGTAAACGGAAAATGTGTATATTAAGAATAGGAACGCATATGAAAAAGTTTTATCGTATAGCATAGTAAGGAATATTTTTTTTTTCTTGTAACGGTAAAATATTGCAGTGTTCTTCCATTTTTAAATGTAGGTATGGACTGAAAATCAGCAGCATATTTTTAAAACAAGCTAAAAACAATATTTTGATCGTTTAAAAAAAATTGTTTTTTCTTGTATGACATATTTTACAAACCAAAGTTTAATTTTTTACAAGATTTATATTTGTGTTACCTATAAATGCAATTTTTTTTTTTTTTTACAATGCATTACAAAAAAATCCGACAGGGGTGCTCCGTCCAAGCCTGACGTTCAAAAGTGCGTGATTTGTGCAGTACAGCAACAGCACAAACAGATCACGCTTTTATTTTACAAGCGACAGGTGCAATCTGACTCAAAAAACAAAAAGTCGCGCAAAAAAATACCTTTTTTTCGGTAGTAACCGGCTATTTTTAGTCGTTTAAAAAATTAATCACAAAAATGCATTTTTTTGGTTCGGTTGTATATAGCGGCTAACAGGTGTTTTACATGCGTAGATACGGATACAATTGTTTATGTTGTACTATTACATGCTTTTTTTGTAAGATGTAAACCCTAGGCATGTATACCTAACTAAACAAACATATATTCATAAAAAACGTAAAAAAAAGTATATCTGCTTTGTAATCTTTTATACGCATAATATCAAAACATTTTGTAGGATAATTATTTTTTTGCAATTTATAAAAAAAGTAAAATAATGGATGAGTATTAAGTACAAGCTAACGCTTTAGAAGCACTGTCAAACACAATATCATCTTGCATGTGCGAGAAGCATAAGTTTAATTATAATTTTGAATTTTTTTTTTGCAAATGTTTACCTCAATATACAGCTTCTTGTTGCAGGTTTTTATATATAACATGAAGTAATACAAAAAAGCATAATAACAGCTGCTATATACAGATCATATGGCAATGTTGTCAATTTTAAAAGATCTAAAATAATGATCTTTGCAATTGTATTAAAATTAGTTGTAACAGCTCATCTTTAGAGGTGTGACGAACTTATATATATATATAATATGTTTGGTCAGATAAAGGTTTTTTTAACTAAAATTATGCGTCAATACACATATAATTTGTACAAATAAGTGTTGTTATATGTGGAAAATCTGTATTTATTTATGTAATAATTTCTTTCTATCGGGTCGAAAAAAAATCGTTCTATTGTAACACTAAATATGTTCAAAAAATATGCCTAAGCTATCATGCCTAGTATTTTTTAGTTTAGCATGACAGTAAATCGTCTAAGACTAACCTTGCGCATGAGTTATATGCATCTTGTACATCAAAAATGTGCTTTTGTATGATAACCTTTTGGTTGAGCCGATGCTATTAATTCTGTTACTCGCAAAACACTTCGTGACACTATAAACAGTTCTATAATGCACAATGTTTGTAAAAAGGCATCATATCTAATAGACCTTTCAACTTAATCGTCTAATAAGTGGTAAAAAACACCGTTTTTTTTGCAGAAGTAACGTGACATAAAGTTCAGTGAACCCACCGTATCACACCTGCAACGGTAATATACGTATCTTAGAAACCAAAGAAACATGTTTTGGATTTCAAGATTTGCCGTAAGAAAAAATGCATTTCACTTCAGTTTTCTGCTACTTCATTACAAAACCAGCGGTTTTTTTAGGTCTTTTTTTGTCCTCACGGTCATGGTCAAATGGAACAAAAGTTTACTTATATATGTATACTTATCTACTGGTTGTTAGTGCGATTAATATCACATCTTTTTATATGATTTTTTTTTATTTGCCGTTTTTAATTTTTTTCAATATTTTTTCAAGTATTTTTTGACATGATTGTAGATTTCTAGCATATACTACAAATAATTTCTCTATAGTTCTAGGAAAAACCCAAATTTTGTCGATATTATTTATACACACGTATTTTGTACATGCCTATTTTACTTGTTATTTTATAGATAAAAACAGGTAAATGCTTGCTGTTTTTTAAAATTTAATACATCTTATACACTTTTATACTAATTTTTTGTACTATTGACAATTTTATGTTTGTAATTGATTTACATGTATAGACAATGTCGTGCAATATAATGAAGTATATTCCCTGCCTGGATTTATTACTACATGCAAATACAATTTTTTTTTCTACCTTTTTGATCACAGTGCTGTATCATTTATAATTTTTTGGGGTTTATATTAACCTTATAAAAAAATCATATAACTAAGCACAAAATAACTAATACGAATAAGCCGGATGAAAACCCAATAAGGTCTAAAAAAACTTTTACACGATAAGATCGATGCCGGCAAAAAGTTTTAGTAGACTTAGGAAGAAAATTAAGAAGCAAATAACATTTTTTAGGCCACACCGTCAACTATTACCAAAGAGTTACAATTAGTTGTGTATATTACTTTTATTATTTAGTCTTTAGTGATTTTAGTAACTGCCGTAGACTGAATCTTTAACATATTACACCATAGGGGTTTTTTTTTAGCACCTTCACATTTATATCGCGGTTGGTTACAGCTATGCTATATTATATGTGTTCTATCCATTTACCGTGCCTTAATTCAATTTTTAATTTAACCTGTGTAATATTATAGATATTTAACAGCAAACGCTTGTTTTAAATAAGCATGTTTGCCTGCGTCGTACTTTTTCGTCTAAGATTGCACTTCCAAAAAACAAGTATAGCGTAAATGTATGAGTTTTAGATTATCAGAGCCCGATATTTTATAAAATTGCTTGGAAAACATTTTTAAGTGTTAGCCATGGAATAAATTGTACCACATTACTCTACAAAAACAGGCATATACCTGGTAGGTGCCGGTATCGTTGAATCAATCTAAACCGTAAGATCAAAAATTATATTTTAAATATGCACCTTAGATCATGCGCGTATTATAGGGGGGGTTATAACGCCCCCTCTGAATTTTTTGCGCCGGAATTACTGGGGAGTCTAAAATTAAGGGAAAAAATTTTGAGCAAGAAAAAATTTAAAATTGGAATTTTTTTAAAATTTGTTAAAAAATTTTTTTAAAAAATACATTTTCGTCGGGTAACCATTTTTTTACCTTTTTGCTATAAAACCCCCCTTAAAAAAATTCCGTGCTACGCCACTGCCTTAGATCTATAATAAAAATCTTTACAAAAGATCATTAGTTTGAATATTATCGGTTTTTATTTACCCCTGTATAACACACCAAAACATAAATAAAAATTTGCATAAAAACTAATGCAATTACACGCAAAAACACAAAATTTTTAGTCGAAACAACTTTTTTGTTTGTATACTTGTATATTTAATTTCTAATGTTTTAAGTATTAAAAAAAATAAGAAAAAAATAATTAAAGAATTCGCTTATTGACAGTCATGCTTTTTACTTGTAAACAAAGCTTTGTGCAGTAATGTACAATGTAAAACAAAACGTTTTTTATTTTTAAAAAATATATATAAACTTTGAACCCTTGCAAAAAATTTTAAGAGTGCGTTTTTTTTTTGTATGTAACAAAAAACCTAAGGAAAGCAACAATTGCTAATTTAAAATAAGTTTATAAAAAAGTGAATATAAACGCCATAATATTTTGACGCCCCGGCCATTAGATGTGACAAAAAGCAAGAAACTTGTATGCAAAACTAATAGTACAGTATTCTTTGTTTATACAACCAAAATATATTATAGCAATATAATAATGGTAGGTAAACAACAAAAATATATTTTATTTCAGAGAAAACAAAACTCAAATGTAGCATTTGCATTTTTATTGCAAATTAAAATTGATACTGCATAAATGCTTGTTTTATTATTGTTTATCTTAGTATTTTATAAGATAAAAACTTTATAGAAATGAAAGAGTCTTTGTTTTATCTTGCAAGTTTTTTTTAATTACATTTACTACTGTTAAAGAAGCATGTTTGCTACCGTGTTCTTTTTCTATCGTATAACGGCTTTACGTAAAAGAAACACGGTAATAATGTTTGCCGGTAAAATTGTGAGCAAAAAGATGAAATGCTTACAAATTGAGGGCTGATTTTTATAAAACTGAAATTTTCTATAAATATAATGGATAGAGGACTTAAACTATATAAATCCTGAGTTTTTGACAGTGCCGTAAAAATTGTTGTTTAAGATTAAATAAAAAAGTAAAATACTTTTTTTTATCACATTGTTTCACGCAACATATCTTTTAGTTTGCATGCAGAAAGCATTTCCAAAAAAGAAGAAAACTATAAAAGCACAAAAAATACATAATTATATGATGAATACTATTAATCAACTGTTAAAACAAGTTTTGTGCGCTTTGCAATGCTTCTTTTATATATGAACGTTAATTTGCTTGTAAAAATCGTAAATGACAACAATTATTAATATATAAAAATACTTTTGAATGTAAAAATCATAGAAAATATATTTCTGCATATATATTACTAAGGCAGGGGAGTTATTGTTGACATTTATTGTTGCCAATACACAAAAAAGCATAAAAATTGACTAATGCTAATATATGTGTATAAAGCATATTTTGTATTCAACGCAAGATTTTCTTTTTCCGAACAATAATTATGTAGCCGATATCAAAATGTGCATATTGTAGTACAAATTGTGCTTATTCCGTATTTCTTTGTATATATTTCTGTCAGATAGACATGTTCCACGTATTTATAAAAACATTTGAATCTTTTTCTTGTTTTTACAATTTTTACGTTTAGTTTTTTTATTTGCAAAATTTTGATTTAGATTTGCCGATAGCAACTTAATATCTTCTTCTTATTACAAATTTCTATAAATAACATACTTAATAATATGTTATCGGCTGATACTTTTTACGCACATTACAACACCGAACAAAACACTCAATACGCAACAACCAAACACATTTAGAAATCCGTTATAGAACAACTAAAATTTTCTACTCGTTTTTATTTTATTGGTCAATACATGAATAGCATGTTTGCATTGACCAAATGTCTAAAAACACCAAACCCTGTACGACTCAATGTTTTTTAAAGAAAACAACACAATAAAACGAAACGAATATGCGTATTGCCATAATTTTTGTCAGTTTTCTTATGACTGGATGTCATTTAACTACATTTAATTTTGACAACAAGTTAGACACTACATATGTAGCAAAATAAGCATAAATTTTTCTTTTGATAATAAATTGCCTACATTTCTATATATACACGTTTTATCACCCATTTTATACGTTTATTTACCTGCATTTAGCAGCGTATTTTTTGTTTTCAAAAATGACATCTTTTATATTTTGTGCAAAAATTTTGTAACAAGACGCATTTTTTTGCCAAAACTTAATTAAAAAACAGTTTGCTACCTTTTTTTGCATTATCTTTTTATCAAACAATATATATAGTCTATTTTTAAAAATACTAGAACAAAAATAAAAATCGTAACAAAAGTTTATAGCTTATAAGTAATCAGCCATTCTACAGCTTTTATCTGAACTTTATAATATTTAAAAAATTGTGTATATTGATATTTTCAAGACAGTACTTTTTTTATTTTATATGAGAAAGATTTTATACTTAATATATTTTTTGTTTTTTTTTACACATTTCAAACCCGTTTTTTTGACTTTTATAGTCAAATCACAAAAAGTTTTAACATGTGTTACATTTAGCTTTTAAAATAAAAAACTTTTTATTTTATTAACATTAAATCGTACCTTTTTTTTTTTTTTAGTATAAATATCGATTTCTTCGAAATCAAATTATTTTCGTTTTCAATAGACAAAACACAAGAATTTTTTTTAAAATATTTAAAATGTTTGTTTTTAATACGTACAACAAGTATAGAACAAGAGTTTCAAGTCTTTTATTTACGAGGGAACTATTTGAAGGTAGGCGGGACTAGTTTAAGTAATAGGTTACACATGATTATCAACAAAAAGTAGAATAACAATAATGCATTAAAGTAAGTGTAAGTATGCAAAACTAATAACTAGTTTTTTATTTGAATAAGTTACATATGTTTAAAGAAATATTTGATAACAGAAAACTATATGCAATAAAGAATCTGGATTTTGTGAAGTGTAACGGGCAATTTATTTAATCAGGCATTTAATTAAATGCCTAGGCATGTAATAAAATGCCAAAAACATTTGGCAATTTATTTTTATTTCGGTATTTACGTTAAATTGCCTAAATTAAGATAAAATGCCCAAGTAAAATATATTGCCTAGGAATATATGTTTATAGCACAATCTCTATAAAACATAGAAAAAATAACAAAAGTACCCATTTTCGTAGAAATAGCAATAATACTATAAGGTAAGGTAATAAAAAACAAAAATCAACATTTTTCAGCAAAAAAATGCAAAATTACCCATTTATCGGAAAAAATACTAAACAAAAATTCACCCAAGAAATTGAATGGAATAACCAAATAAGTAACGCATATACAATATACTTTACATTATAAAAATGCCGAAATTCTTTGTAAAATAATTATTAATTTTCTTTTTTCTAAAATGCTGCAGCAAACATAAAACATTGACACAGATATTAATTAACTACCACCAAAAACTTCATATTTGTAAGAATCAAGCTTTGCACAGATAAGATGACTTTGAAAAAGAAGATGGAATGTCAAAAACCGTTACCAAAAAAACACCGTGATAAAAAAACTCGTATTTTTGGTTCTCGGGTATCGGGATAGCATAAAACGGCTATAAAAATGTACAAAAAAACAAAAAAATGCTATAACACAAAATTTAAAATAATATTAATTTTTAAACCGTAAATGGGGGTTGGACATTCTGCAGCTTGGGTAAAAACAGATGTAAGAAAAAGATTTCGAAAAATTGATAAATGCAAAAATTGATACTTTTTTATGATAACGACTAACGTGGTTATAAGTGTGCACAAAAAAACATGCAATACTATGAAGAGCGCCTATAACAATATAACATGTAAGTCTTAAAAAATGGTAGATTTTTTCTATGTATTTATCTTGTCTTTTTATCGTAATAACATTAATACGTCTTAGGTTAAACTCTTAACATGTAACTAACACTGGTTTACTTTTGCAGAAACAAAAATGACATGTAAAAAATACATATTCCAAAATAACAAAGGCTTTAGAGCAGCACAAAAAAACACTTAAACGTAATGTGTTGTGGTTGTACACAAGTTATAGCTGTATTTATGCATCTAGCTTACAATAATATGTCAATATGTATTTTATTTCTTACGCAAGGTTATATAGTACAATATCATATTTTGCGTCAGGAATATTCCGGGATATAGCAAATCACAAACAAAGCCGGGATCCTGGGACTCCGGCATCACACATAACTTATTGTGAAATCTATAATCAGACGTCAAATCTACGTATTATTTAGATCAGTAAGAAAATATGCATAAAAGAATGTTTTACATCTGATTTTTATCATAAATCAAACGGTATATTGTTGTTCAATAGGCAAATATAATTAGTCACATTGCATGAAATAGTCTAAGTTACTTGAATTTGCTTCCTACATAACTGCATATCTTGAACCTATAAAAAACACATCAACAAAACCTATTTTATACTTGACAAAAAAACATGTAATCTTAAATCCGCAGCCACAAAAAATTCACCCGCCCGGGCAATAACATGTATAAGAACACTGTGCAACTCTTTTTACATCACGTGGTCACAGATAATAGATCCACACACGGTAAACTTAAAAATTTTTAGGTTTTGAGTTATCCTCTTTATTTAGTATTGAGGATCAAATCCATTATCAAAAAGGTGATACTGATAACAAAACATATCGTTTGTTTTAAGTAATTTTTGATTTAGCCGAGCATTATATAATAGAAATAGAAATGGGTATCTATTTTGTTATACTATTTGCCAAGTAAAATGAAACCGGATTGAGTAAGTTCTACTGAAGTAAGTCAAGATGCCCCATACAGACAGAATTATATCTGGATATTGCGGTGATCCCGTCGAGAACCTAATACTAAACTATTGTATATAAAAGCTAGATAAAGACATGTTTATTAAATTATCAAAAAAATACTGTGTGACAGAAAAAAAGTGTTGAACACGGCTTTATGCAGTCGATGTCGGCAAGATCTAAAAGTTGAAGCCGCCATGTATCTTTAAATCCGAGGCAGACGGTAAACGGGAAAACAATACTAAAAATATATTAATAAGCAAAGTAGACTTTTGCTCTTATCCGAACATAATATCAACGTATAGCAATTGTAAGCAGTTTTTTTGTAAATAGTCGATATATGCGTATCTGAAACCCTTAGCATGTTTGAAGCAAAAAACAGGTTCAATAGATTTTTTGACAATAATTGCAGTAAAGTTTTTAATGAAACTATTTTAGTTAAAGGTTACATGCCTACACTAAAAATATTCCAAGACACACAAAACATGGTTATAACATTTTTTAGACATACAGAAGAAAGCATTGTAAATACCCTTTTTTGTGCAAAATGTACCAGAAAACCCCAAACCTAAAGCAATAATACGTTTATTAGTAGCTGCATGCCAACCCCAGCTTTTTTTGCGTGTAGAGAACCATTATGTGACGATTATGAATCTTGGATCTCGTCTCTACATTAGAATTCTATTCTGCTGATGTTGTGTTTATATTTGGCGCATCATAATAAAGTGTAAATTAGCCGCATAGAAATTAATTAGTGCTTAGTATTCCATCAAGGCTTATATAAATTCTTATCTGACACGTTTTCTCTTTTATTTCTTTTCGATTTTAGACAAGCTACGTTTTACCCTGTAGTGCATGCTAGCCAGTACAACGACTACGCGAATACCGGATAAGATCGATGTCCTAAGTGGTGCAAGAAAAAAAAATAACAAAGCGCAACTTTTTGCAGTCAATTACCACCTTGAAAGTATACTACAAAACCTTAATGTTGAAAGCGTGAGAACTCCGTATACTGATGATTATATAATAAACATTGAAGATGAAATGTCAGATTTTTACAATTGAAAACAACTCATTTTTTTATTCTTAAACGATTTTGGCGTTTTCAGTTTACGCAATCTTTTTGTAATTTTATTGTTTTTTTATTGCTTTTTTGTTCATTGAATACCGTGTTAGTTTTTTTAAGTAGCAAAAATGTTACAAATGTTACTGTTTTTGCAAAAAAAAAAACTCTGTTGTACTTTGCGTATTTTATAGTGTTCGGTCGTAGTTTTTTATATGTTTTTGTTTTTTTTAATATGATTAGTATGCTTATTTAATATTTATTTATCGTTTAATCACATGATTATACAGTATGTTCTTTGCTATTACTTTGCTGTTGCATTATAGAAATAAAAATAAAATAGTCGATGCCTTAAAATTTAGCGAATAAATACAATGTTTATTTATTTGTATAGGGATTTTTTTTATTCACTTATTGCATTAATTTTTTGGGGTAATTTTGGTTTAGTATTTGCTACCTGATAAATTGGTAATTTTGCATTTTTTTAGATAAAAATAATGATTTTCGTTTTTAATTACCTTACCTTAAAGTATTATTGCTATTTCTACAAAATGGGTACTTTTGTCATTTTTTCCTTTGTTTTATAGAGATTGTGTATAAAACATATATTGCCTAGGCAATTTTTTTTACTTGGGCATTTTTCCATATTACGGCAATTTATATAAAATCTCAAAATAAAAATAAATTGCCAAATGCTTTTGGCATTTCATTAAATGCCTAGGCATTTAATTAAATGCCTGATTTAATACATTGCCTGTAACAGATACACATAGAAGCAGTCAACATGTTTTTCTTTTTTTGGTTCTTAGGAATTAATAAATACTAAAGAATATGTGCAATATTGCAAATATTGAATTTCTTATTTGTCAAAGGTGCCTTTTTGCAGTTTTTTGCGTAATTGGTACACAAAGTACGTAAACGACCTGCTATTTCATAACAGGAATTTTTTTGATATTGCAGTATGGCATACCCTTCATACAGGTTGTAATAATTAACACTAATTTATGATAGAAGGGCTAAAGCAATTGCTTAAAAAAATAAAAAATATAGACAAAATATTGTAACTACAAATACAAAACTGTTAAAAAAACTTGTCAATGCGTAAAATGCTTTTTTCAAGTTTTGCAATAGAAGTGATTTATTAGTAACAGAGTTTTTCTTGCCAAAAAATATTAAATTGTTTACAAATTTTTTATATAAAATGGCCGATGTACGTATCAACGATAATATTTGCGAAAAACGAAACTGAGGCAAACAAAATATAAAATAAAATTTTCATATAACAGAACTATTCAATTTTTTTTTTTTTTATAATAAAATGCAGTAATTACATTTTTTTATGCAGATAATCAGGTCTATAGTTATTTTTTTTAATACTAAGAGTGCAGTTTTTTGTAATTTTGCAGTTTTGTTCGCGCAGGTACCATTCAACTTACTTTTTTTTGCGTTGCAAATTATAAAATGCATTTTTTTCTGTAGTTAAAAAATTTTTTTTTTTTGTCGTTTTAAAAATTTTAAAGAGTCAGTTGGTGCAATTTAGTAATGCAATGTTTTTTTTACTTTTCTATACAGCAGTAAATAAACATAGCAATAGTTTTTATTGCAGTCAAATTATACAAATCTTTCTAAACTGATACTATTCATATTATGCCATTTGTTACAATTTAATGAAACGTGAAACAAGATCATAATTAAAACAGTTTTAAACCCTGCCATGCAAATTTTTATGGTTATTTCGCCTGAAAAAAAACCTAGTCAATCTGTTGTTTTAAATTAAACCATATGACAATGTAGTTGCATATAATTGCACCCAATACACAACACATACAGGCGTTATTGTATATTTTTATTGTCACAAAATACTTTGCTAGTTTTATGACTTATACAATTCTCTTATATACCTACATATTTTACTACTTTGTGTTTCTGGGAAGTGTAGAAAAAAAAACAACAATTTTTTGCAGTTTTAACAAGTAATGCGAAATACAAAAAATTATTTTTTATTTTTTTCAAAATGTTTTTATGTAACTTTTGGTGTAAGTATTATATATAAGAAGACACAAATTACTTAAAATTTACAAATTCAATACAGAACACGTATCTGTGTTAAAAAGAAAGGTATATGACGAATTGGTCAGTTTTGGTTTATCTTATAGAAATAATTGTTTTTTTTTTTATAAAACAGAAGTTACTACCGTAGCATAAAATTAATCTCAAATAATTTGCCGCTATAAATGAATGTGTTACACATTTTTTCTTTACATCTACACTTTGTAGATTTTTACAAAAAAGATATTTTCCTATAGGATATCATTGTGTAGTATTTTTATTAAGTTTGGAGCATCATGCTTTTTTTAGACATTTTAAATTTTAAAGATTGTCCAAGATCGCATAATAAAAAAAAGAGCATAAAATAAAGAAAGGCATGATTACTAAAATAATACGTCTAAGTATATATTTTGTTTTTTTTACCTGAATGCTTTTTGCAATAAGGCAGTACTTTGTATATAACGCAAAATAAGTAATTATTTTAGTAGTGTACTCATATGCAAAATTAGAGGTATGTTTACCACTACAAAGTATAGATGTTTAAAGCCATGCAAGAATCGAAAAGTATGTTACATATCTATGGTCTTAAAAAAATTATCGAACACCGGTTAAGACTTTTTTTTTATGTTTAATAGGTGCAGTCAGCAACCTGACTCGGAACTCAACCGTAACTCGACATAACATACAGGTCGGGTTTGTTGAAGTTTTTCACAATGCACTGCAGCCCCTATCATAGTGTTTTCATGCATTTTAGGCACTATACTTCTTTTATACGGTTTAAAATATAGTTTTTTTTGTTCGGCGTCGATTTTTCCCCAAAAGTTTTAGCAGTTTTTTTAAAAAAAAAAAATATATATGATATTGACAAAAAAACACGCTAACTGCATAATAAGTTGTTTCTCGGTTTTGCATAATCTATGACACTGTAGTCAAAAATTCTAAATATAATAAATTACACGCACCAAACCCTCTATAAATTAATGTTGGCGTCTCCTTACTTTTACACAATACCAAAAAACCTGCGTATAATCTTTACAGCTCGTCATTTGTTGTTGCGCTACAAACCTAACATTGTAAGCGTAGGCTTTAAAAATCTAGTGTTCTATAGAACATGCGTTTGACACATCATATACTATTATTTGATATACGTTGTTGCGTATCATTTCATAATTTCATTACTGAAGACGACGCTACTAAGACTAGTTTAGCACAGCGGGGTATATACATACAAAGTAAAAACATGTTAGTCCTTATAATACAATTATAACATGTAGTAGATAAATAGTTTTTGTTGCAATCTTTTGCTTTTTATACTCTACCATATGCAAAAAAATTTAAAAATGTCATATGTTACAAATATAAAAATCTTGTACATCAATATAATGGCAGTTCCGTTCGTCTTGCTTTCAGGGCAGGTTTTATCAGGGGTAAGGCCTATCAGAAAAAGAAGCCTCCATAGTTTAAAATGTATAATTTTTGTTCCCATATGTGACCATAAAAATTTACCAAAACAAAAAATTTTTCTTCTTACTGGTAACCAGAGGCTCCGTGAGGGGGGGGAGTAAGGTGAACACTTTGTACAGGGCCCCATACGGAGGGGGCCCTATTGCCAAAAAAAATTAAAAGTATACCGCTTATAAAATAAAAGTTTTAAATTAATAAATGCGTGTCGTATATAACTTAAAAAAAAATTGAGCTGACTATTTTTATTCATGAAGTTGCGTTTTGTGCATATATGCGTACATAAGTCGTAACTGTATAAAAAGAAAAACATTTTTATAATATATTTTAACTTTACAAACACAATACAAAAAAATGTATATGTTAACACACGGCCGTGGGTATACATTCATTTTTGCCCAAAAAAAAACGATCTAAAGCCTTGACAT